>JAAGKR010013887.1:0-12924 GCA_011419295.1 Clarias macrocephalus
CTCACTTTCACTCACTCACTCACTCACTCACTCACTTTTTCACTCACTCACTTTCACTCACTCATTCACTCACTCACTTACTCACTTTCACTCACTCATTCACTCACTCATTCACTCACTCATTCACTCACTCACTTTCACTCACTCACTTACTCACTTTCACTCACTCACTCACTCACTCACTCACTTTCACTCACTCACTCACTCACTTACTTACTCACTTTCACTCACTCACTCACTCACTTTCACTCACCCACTGTTTCTTAATAACTTTTTACTCACTCACTCACTCACTCACTCACTCACTCACTCACTTACTCACTCACTTTCACTCACTCACTCACTTCACTTCACTCACTCTCACTTACTCACTCACTTTCACTCACTCACTCACTTACTTACTCACTTTCACTCACTCACTCACTCACTTTCACTCACTCACTCACTTACTCACTTTCACTCACTCACTCACTCACTCACTCACTTACTCACTTTCACTCACTCACTCACTTTCACTCACTCATTCACTCAGCCATTCACTTTCACTCGCCCACTCACTTTTTCACTCACTCACTCGCCCACTCACTTTTTCACTCACTCACTCGCCCACTCACTTTTTCACTCAATCACTCTCACTTTCACTCAATCACTCTCAATCACTCACTCACTGATTCACTACATCACTTTTTCACTCACTCGATCACTCACTCTTTAACATGTTCACTCCATCACTAACTTATTTTCTCTTATATTCACTTTCTCTCTCTCAACCACTCACAAAATCACTCACTCACTGTTTCACTCAGTCACTTTTTGCACCCACTCACACACTTCAATTTCATGCTTTCACTCATTCTTTTGCTCACTCACTTTTTTACGCTTTCACTCACTCACTCTTTTTCTCTTTTACTCACCCACCCACTCTCTCTCTCTCTCTCTCTCATTCACTGGCTCTGTAATGAGAAAACGAATAACTCCTGCAGGACTTGTTAAGTGTTTGTGATATTACTCTCAGCACATTTTTCTTCCTTTAGAATATTTAAAGAAACACTGAAACATTCATAAACACAGTATATGAGTCGTCTTTTACACGAAACCCCGTTAACAGAGTCAGAGATCCAGATAACACATGTGCAGGTAGTCTCGAGCCAGGACTTAACCTTTTTCTCCCGACTTTGCTTTCATGTTATTAAAGGAACATTTTATTTTGTCCTAAAAGTCAAGCTCCATTTGAGCAAAAGTGCACACACTCGCTCATGAAGTCATGCGGGAGCGCGTTGGCATTATTAGCTCTGCTGAAATGTGAGAGTCGGCTTCAGTAAATGTCTCGGAATATATATGAGTCTCTTTTTCTCCTTTAACATCACAGTACTGCGTGCGTGCGTGCGTGCGTGCGTGCGCGTGTGTGTGTGTGTGAGTGTAATTGTTCTACCAGTCTACTGAGGGGGCGAGAGTGTGCTTCACACAGGCTGAATGAGGGTCACTTGCACCCTGTGTGATGTTCCCTCACCCTGAACTGTGCACCTGCATGGACAAAGTGTGTGTGTGTGTGAGAGTGTGTTAGTGTAGAGGCCCATGAAGTGCTGCCCTTGTGAAATTTATTTGGGTATCAGGATTTTTACACCGGTTGCTGTTGGATTTACAGGTCCGGATGGAATGTGGGGCCCAATGAAAAGCACTTTGATCGGGCGAGGAGGAGCCATAAAAACCCGATCTCTCCATGAACAGGGCGTACGCAAAGGGTTATGGGAACAATCGGAACGTTTCGCACCAGGCTTACGTGTGTTTATTGTTGTGCTCCTTGGCCAAAAGATGAACCTACTATCATTGTCCAGCATTTCACACATTTTACACACGAAATGGATGCTAAAATCATCACGAGTCTAATAATACCAAGTCCTAAGCTAATTATTCCATTCGCAGACGATATAACATTAGCTTTCGTTACTAACGTCTGCTTTATGTTTGCCCTACACCAATAGTAAATGATCAAATCACACCATTTTGTAACACTATTATGTGTATATTGGAGTCATAATTGAATACTGAAGTAGGAAGCTCTCAAATCCATGTATTTTTTCCTCAGTTCTGATTGGTCAGAGAGTATTGATGTGTAGTCAACTGCAAGGAAAATTTTATTTCTTTTTATTTATATAGGGCTCATATGGTCATTGTCTCAAAGCAGCTCCACAAAATGAAAATAAAAATTATGGAATACATTTTATTTATTATTTTTATTTTATATATATATATATGTTCTATAAATTAATAGAGGCAATAAATTTTTTTTGCATATTTTTGCAAAGGCAATTTTACGACTAAATTTCACGAGCAATTAAATTTTTTTGCTTGTTGCAAATAGTTGACACTTGCACATAAGACTCAGTGGAATCTTGGATTACGAGCATAATTCATTCCATTCGAAGTGGGCTCATATTCCAAAACACTCGTAAACCAAATAAAAATTTCCCATAAGAAATAATGAAAACTCTCATTATTCGTTCCACAGCCAAAAAAATAAATACATAAAAATAATTCATACAATATATAAAGTAAAAATAAAACGTTAACCTGCACTTTACCTTTTAAAAAAGTTAAAATAAATCCCGACAGATAAGAGTTTCCGTTTGTGCGTGCAAGCGCCGTGTATTTGTGTGTGTGTGTGTGTGTGTGTGTGTGTGGAATTAGCCCCTTCCCTTGCCTTGTCTTACACAGTAAAACTCCTCCTCCTCCCTCCCCTTCCTCACTTTTTAAGTTTCACAACAAACACACACACACACAATGGAAACAATGTTTTAAGGAGAAATTACTGCTGCAAAGTAAAAAACAAACAAACAAATGAACCAGCACTTTACCTTTGAAAAAATTCGCGACAGAGCAGAGTTTTCTGTGTAAAGCAGAGAGTGTGTGTCTGTATGTGTGTGTGAAGCCGGGGAGGGTGGGAGGGGGGGGTGTAAAATTACGCTCAAGCACACACATAGGAGACACGCTGAAACAGAGGGAGATGTTGATTATACCAATAAGAGACGAGCACTAAGACCCAGCATGGGAGATGATTACCCACAATTCCGCAGTGCAAGAGAGAGAAAAATCATTGGCTCAGTTGTGATCACGTGACGCTCAATGTCGAAACAAGAGCGCATGCGTGATACATGATTCTCGGCACTCGTAAACCAAGACTTGCTCGTTTTTCAAGTCAAAATTGATTAAAAATCTTTTTTTTTTTATTGTTTATTTTATTCCATAATTATTTCCAATTAATAATCTTTTTATTTTTAAGGTCACGGGTGGTCGTTTAAGCATTTCACTGCATATCATACTGTGTATGATCGTGTATGTGATAAATACTATTAGAATTTTGGAATTTGAAACAAGTTTAAACGAACAGAATGAACAAACCAAAACCAAATAATGCTTCTAAACCTTGTGCGAGTTAATAGATACAGTATGTAAGCTACAGAGAATATTATGCAAGACAAACATTATCTGTTAATACACGGTAATCATTAACATTCCGACTATGTAATGCAGTTGATCCAAGAAGTTATTATTTTAATCATAACCAGCAATACGCATCACATGTTCACTTTATAGTGCCTGACAAAAGTGTATGATTATGTTCAGTGAGAAAAAGTGTATTTCGCAAATTATGGAAGGAGCCTCCAGTGTTAGCATTTTGTCACAGTCAGAAAAAAAGCTGTAAGTGGTTTCCAACATGAGGAAATCTCCAGGACTGTGTTTGTACTGAATAGTTACAGCTGGTGTAATATGTAATGTAGAATATCAAAGGAGAAATGTTTTAATGAGAGGTATACAACACTTCAACCCTTTTCAAACACTTAAGACTTAAGAGCAAAAAGTCTATATACTACTGTGTATACACAGAGTACTCTCTATATACTCTCTCTACTAGCGGTTTATTCTCTGTACTACATATACTTACTGTATGTAGTATACGTATATAAATTACATATATAACGTGTAATAATTATGCGTTAGTTATTTGACCTCACTATTGTATTTGTTTCATGCAGAGGCGTCGGCTCCTCCAGGAACTCGGCGAGCAGAAGATCCCCTTCCTGTCTCCCTCTGATCCCGGCTTCCAGCAGCTAGTGAGTGCTTCTGATTCCACTGCAGAGATCTGCTTTCCTTAATAAATACAGATAACAATTCAGTAATCTCAGCTGGTTAAACCACTGGTAAACTATACATCCTATACACTAGTACGTGAATCAAACTTATTTGCCCATCATTTCTAGCAACATTCCTTCCAGAAACTACATCTAGCTCCACCGCTTTTGGCTAATTAACACAGGCTGCAATTACTGGATGAAAAAATGGATTTGACGTTCCGCATTTCCGCAAGTTATCAACGGTACCGGCGCAACATGCGCATATTAACATCGGACCGTATTTCGCTTGATTTCACAACATACTTTTCAGAATAAAAGTACTTTATAGTGTTGCCAATTTACTGTTCACAAGTTTTAGTTTACATTCTTTTTTTAATGTAACAAAATGTAAAATATCATTAAATGTTATCACTTATTATGTTCATATCTACATACTTATACACTTACATATTTGCTTTTACATTCACATGCTTACATACCTGACTGCTTCCAGTACTTACGTCCTTAATTACTTTCATGCGTACTTGTGTGCCTTCTTAATTTCTTAAGTCCTTATATAATTACTTACCGTCTTTCATACTTGCTTACATATTTATATATCTGATTATTTCTGTAATTATATACTTACTTACTTTTGGGCTTGCTTGCTTACTTACTAACACATTATATGCTTGGTTATTTATGTGCTTATGTATTTATGTATGCACTTTCTAACATACTTAATTAAATTATTTAGGTACATATTTTATTATTTTTTTTATTACGTGCGAGCATGTTGTTATTTACCTCGTGTAATATGTTGTTACTTACATTATGTACATTATAAATTACACAAGTAATTACACAATATGTACTTGTGTTGTTACTTATCAAGTAACTAATACAATTAATTTATGAGTAAATAAGTACAAATTTACTGACGTATTTATTTTCCTGTTTACTTGCATATTTATGTAATTACAGTATGTGCTTACAAGCTAAATGTAGTTAACTATACAGTATATGTGTGTACTTATGTACATACTTGTGTACTTACTTGCCTACCTATGTATGTATGAATGTATTAACATACTTAAATACATACTTACCACTTACATAGTTGCATACATATTTACATATTTAAATAGCTCTATACTAACTTACATAATGTGTATTTAATTACATATTTATTTGCTTAATCTCACAATTACACCTACTTACTCACTTACATTAGAGCGTACAGTACCTATGCACATTCAGTTACTAACTTACATATGTATGTATGTATGTATGTATGGATGTATGCATGTTTGTATGTTTATATGTATGTTTATATTTATTTATTTGCTTATCTTTACTTATACTTTACTTGTACTTACTTCCCTACTTACATTTTTATGTACATATTGTATTTTTTTTCTTATTTACATGCGTACTTATCTTATAAGGTAATGACCTGCCTTACTTACTTATGTTTATTATTTTCCTTATTTTCCTTAGATTTAATATTTACTTATTTATATACTTATATAATTATGCACTTATTAAGGTACTTATGTACAGTAAGTGCTTAAATACTTAAAAATTAAAAAATGTATGTAAATACTTCCTCCCTAACTTTTGTATATATTTTTACTTCGGTATGTATTTATTTACCTGCACACTTACATACTTGCTGATTTATAGTGCTGTGAAAAAGTATTTGCCCCCGTCCTGTCCCCCCCCCCCTTTTTTTTTACATATTTGTCACACTATGGTGATTCATAATTTATATAGCACACAAAGATAACCCGAGTAAATACAAAATGCAGTTTTTAAAAGATGATTTCATTTATTGAGGGTAAAAAGCTGTCGAAACCTACCTGGGCCTGCGCGAAAAAGTAATTGCCCCATAAACTGAATAACTGGTTGTGCCACATAATGCTTTATGTCTGTTTTTTTTGTTTTTGTTTTTTTGTTCTGGAATGTAGAAAATGGATCATAAAATAAAAATACATTGAATTAGAAACTGTGTCCAAACTTTTAAGTGGTCCTCCTACAGTGTGTATGTTCTTACTTACATAAACATTCATATAGTTACTTACTTTCTTACATACATATACATGCTTATTTATATAGCACTTAATTAACTAATTAATTTGTGTTCTTTTTTTTTTTTGCTCTTGTTAATAGTTTCACTGTACGGTGATGTGAACTAAATGCTCTTGGCAGTTTTAAGTGTATTATGTATTATTATTATTTTTATAATGCTAATGCTTGTCGTGTTGCAGTGGGACACGAGTTATTCGGGACTGATGCTGCGGCGCTCGGGCAGCCTTCCTCCAGGCCTGGACGAGCGTGTTCAATCCGCACTGCGCACGCTGCGTGACCGAGGCTGCCTCCTGAGAGATCTGGTGCGTGTCCGAGAGCGAGATGTGTTCACGGCGGTGTCGCGTGCGCTTGTTGGCCAGCCCGGGTGCACCTACCGCTACCTGGACACCCGTCTCTTCACCATCCCCTGGCACTGTGAGGAAGACGAGGGCCTGGGACATAACGAAGGCCATGGAGACAAACCCTGCTGTGATGCTGGGCTGAGAGCCGCCTGCAAGGCCTTATGGGAGCTGAACCAGTTCTTTTGCTCTGACGTACAGCAGCATCAGAACGCCCGGGCCAGCAAACGCACGTGCAGCGGAGAACAAGAAGAAGAAGAAAAGGGAGGGGAAGAAAAGGCCAAAAGCGAAGGATGTTCCGAGGACCGAACGTGCGAAGAGAAGGAAGAGAGGAAGGCCGGGGAAGAATCAGATAGCGGACAGGGCTGCTCTCGCTCGTCTCCTCTTTCTTCCAAATCGGGCCCGATCCGCTTTAACATCACGCTCATTAACTACATGGACCCGGCCGGCATGAGCCAGCTGAAGGAGGAGCCGTATTACGGCATGGGCAAGATGGCAGTAGGATGGCACCATGACGAGAACCTCGTCCCTCTGTCGCCCGTCGCGGTTTACAGCTACAGCTGCCCGGCAGAGAGCAAGACAGAAGGTGAGGAGTGTAAGAACAGTGTGTAACAGCGGGGCAGTGTGAAAAACAGATCACGAGTGACATGACGACAAGTCAAAGTTGTAGCGTATTATAACTTCGTTGTGCTTAAAATGATCAGACAGAGTGTTGCGCAACGAGATGCAAAGTAAAAAAAAACAAAACTAAAACCATAATGTGGGTTAGTATGGTACCATTAGACCATCACAAGTCACCAGATTCTGGAACTGTCCTACACACACACACTCTAACAGTTGTAATAAACTTGACACTCCCTCTTAAAGGGAAATCCCCCTAAGACTATCACTATGTTTCCTCCGAACCACGTGGCGCCAGCTGACAGCACCTTTTCGAACTGCTCATACACAATGTCGGCGTAACACACTCGGAGGACAGCGTTATCCGGTCCTTTCGCTTGCGTGAGCTCACAGACGCCCCTGACTGGCTGTAGAGCCGCGATTAATGCGGGAGCGCTAAGTACCTCTCATCCCTCCCCTCTGAGAGAGCTCGGCCAATCAGCTCTCTCTAGACCTCGGCTGCGAGAGGTTACAGCACCACGCGGGAATCGAACTTGCGATCTCCGGATGATAGGGTGAGCACTTTTACCACTGCGCCACTCGGAGGCTCCCAAATACAGCTTTGTACATTTTAGTACACTTTTCTACAGACAGCCAAAAAAATTAACAGCATTTTGAGCGAATCATTAACATCTCATAGAATTCCTAATTTATCTTAACCCAATCTTGGCGAGTCTCTTTAGTCACAGAGAACCAGTTTTAGAACAAAAACCTGGTTTCAGTTCAGATCCAGTTTCCTCAATCAATAGAATCGAGACAACCAGCACTTTTATCTGTACAAACCAGTGTCTGAAATGCTACGGCCAGGGAAATGGCTTATAGCGGCTCTAATGAAGCTTAGCCGCGTGACATTTAACTTTAGAACCCGGTCTCACCAAATTTACACCCATTACATTGTTTGTACTTGACAACTGATCTTAAGCACAGGCAAAGCAAACAAGTGTGCAGACGCCCGCCACGATTTAGCAGCGATTAAGGGAACATACCCCGACTCTACACTTACTCGTTCTCATACACGTTCCTCTAAAGAGAACCACCTGTTTCAGCTTCGTTTCAACCCTATCCTACCCACCGACTTGACCTCTGACCTTTCTGAAGTCTGCTTTAAAACACAGTACCCCAGTGTGTGTGTGTGTGTAAATTGACCTCTCGGTTCACTCCTGACAAAAGCTGTTCCTGTGTGAACACACACCAGCTGCAGCTCTCTCTTCAGTGTGTGTTGCCGTGAAGCTCTGCAGAGACGGCTAGACGGAATCACTACCAGGAGGATCGTCTCTGTTTTTTTTTTTTCTTATGAGATCTTACAAGATCCTGGCGTTAGCATGTGCAGGAGTTTCATGGTGCGTGCCCCTTTGGGCCTGGTCCCGGATCGATCTGGTTTGTAATGCATTAATGCACTGTGAAGTGAGCAGAGCTTTCAGAAAGCCATTTTCATGAGACCTGGTGTTTTTTTTTTTTTTTTATTCACGTTTTTCATACCTCAGCAAAGTTCCTGTGCTTAACAACATAACATCAAGTACCAGCTCCCATTCGAAATATGAAACAACTCGTCGATCTGTTATTGTCTGATTACTCCGGCCCGTCTCCGATCTCTGATATGCGGTCGCTTGAAAATAAACAGTTCAGACATGATTTTTGTCAGACGGAGGTACGTTTCTGATCGAATCCCGAGCGGGCGCTGATGCTCTCCGTGCCGGTGGCCCTGTGAGAGCTGTGTCAGGGAACACGGGGCTGAAATTAAGTTACTGTTTATCCCTGCTGAGCAAAGAGAAAGGCCTGCTCGTGGCTTGGCCTCCGAGAGGAGTTTAGTATTGATTTTACTCAGCTGTCCTGTGCTTTATGATTTCTTCGTTGGTTATTGTTCTCTGGCTTTGAGAAGGTGGAGAAAGGGGGGGAAATTGCTCCTTCCTCTGAACACTGTTTACGAGGGAAAAAGTTTAGGACTTTACTGTACTTTGACTTTATGCTGGCGGCACAATGGCTTTAGTGGTTAGCACCGTCGCCTCGCACCTCCAGGGTCTGGGTTCGATTCCCGCCTCGGGGTCTCGCATGTTCTCCCTGTGCTTAGTGGGTTTCCTCCGAGTACTCCGGTATTCCCTCACAGTCTAAAGTAGTAGTTGCTCGTAGTGCGTGAATGAGCGTGTGTGTGTGTGTGTGTGTGTGTGTGTGTGTGTGTGTGTGTGTGTGTGTGTGTATGCCCTGCAATGGCATACACAATGGCATTCCCTAAGTGCCCTAAGTCTCCAGGAATAGGCTCCAGGCCCTCTGTGACCCTGTATAAAGAATAAAGCGGTATAGACGATGAATGACAGTGAGTGACTTTATGCTTTTTTTTTTCTTCCGCTTGTGCGAGCTCACGGACGCTCTGTTGAGCCGTGATTGATGTGAGGGCACTACGTGCCTCCCATCTCGCTCCTCTGAGAGAGCTCAGCCAATGGGCTCTCTTTAGGCCCCCGGCTGCGGGAGGCTACAGCATCACCCGGGAATCGAACTTGCGATCTCCGGTTGATAGGGCGTGCACTTTACCACTGCGCCCTTCATCTACTACTACACTGTTACTACTATGTTCCTACTGATACCATGGCTGCTTGTATTATTATTATTATTAACTATAACCTATAACTATACCCACTATAGTACTGAGACTATGTTACTACTATGCTGTGTTAGTTACTGCTACCACAACAGTACTGTTGCTTTGTCACTACCTCCCCCATTTCTACGCTGTGGGGATTTGGGTTTTTCAGCCACTAGAGCATTCGTGAGCTCAGGCATTGATGTTGGAGGAGAAGGCCTGGTGTGCGGTCAGCTTTCATCCCATAGGTGTTCAGTAGGGTTTGAGGTCAGGGCCGCGTTCAGTTTTTTTCGACTCCAACCTCAACAGACTATTTTCATGGAGCTCTCTTTGTGCACGGGAGCTTTGTCATGTTGGAACGTTTCAGTTCCAATATGTTTCCAGTCTACAAAATCATTCTGTATTTTGTATCTGAACCATGCAAGGGTGTAACGTTCATGTCTCTCTACTAAAATGCTGCAGGTTTTCCCGTGAGCACATCACTGATTCTAATGCTCTTTACACTGTCTGTGTGTGTGGGTGCGTTTTGACAGCAGTAAAGCCAACTGAAGAGAAGCAAGGACAGACGTCAAACGAAGGAGAAAAAGGAGCCGAGGAAGGACGGAGCCAGGAAGGAGAGGAAGGAGCAGGGGTTGAGGGGACGAGTAAAGAGGAAGGAGGGAAAGAGAAGGAGAAAGAGAAGGCATGCTGGCGTGTAGGGTTGAAGGTGGCCTGGGACATCCACACACCAGGGTTAGCTCTACCACTGCAGTCTGGAGACTGCTATTACATGACAGGTACACACACACACACACACACACACACACACACACACACACACACACACACACACACACACACACACTCGTACATCTTTCTGGCTTAATCCAAAACATGCTTTGTGGAGGAAAAACTGCAAGCTGTTCCAAGCCGATCCAAGTTAGAAGACAAATGTGAAAACTTCAGACAAAAATCTTTGATAGAGAGAGCGAGCGCCCTTGGTGCTGATGGTTCCAGCAGATGCCCTTTACTTTAAACTCATACCACACACACTTACACACACATTCACACAAACATTTTATAGTTCTCGGAGGTACCTGATGACCTCAGTAAGGACACCTTTTATGTCCGTCATTTGCTGTGTACGAGCATGACTAATCACAGTTGGCTAATATTTTTTTCTTCTTTCTGCTGTCTCTCTCTCTCTCTCTCTCTCGCTCTCTCTCTCTCTCTTTCTCACACACCATGGTTTATTGTCTCTCCTTAGACATGTTCATCTCGGGAGTCTTTTTTTCCCCCTGCATGCTTGGATCGTTTACGGCGACTCCGGGAAGGAAAAGGAGCCTAAACGAACACATGATTTATGATTTATGAGTTTGTTAACCTGTTTCATGGATAAATGATGTGCAGGAAAACCGCTACGGGGCAGCGGGTTATTAATTACGCTCGCCACGCCGATTTCAAAATGGCGCCTTAACGCGGCGATTTCCAACCTCACTCTAAATGACGCATGAGAGAGAGAGAGAGAGAGAGAGAAAAATCAGTTCCTCTAAAGCTCTGCTTGGAGATTTACGGCTGTCAGGAAGCCCGAGACGAGCGCCAAGCTTTGCCTTTAATTTCCCGAAACGGTATTTTGTCGCAACCGGGCTCCTCGATCTGCTAATGCCCGAGCCGCTGAGTGCAAATTGAATCACTTGTATTTGCACCAAATGGAATTTCGAGGCTGGTTGAAGAAGAAACAATGCGGTGGGCCGAGCAGCGAGCCTCAGCCCGTAATAAGATTTCCAGTTTCGAATGCTCCTGGGAGTGGACAGACGCTTTGACCCGATAGATTTAAAAGCCTGCTTCCTCGCACAGACAGGAGGCAAGCCTGACGACAAGAGAATAATGATAGATATTTATTACGGGAATTTGTTGCGCCTCATGATTCATTCAAAGAGCGTGAGAGGGCCCGGGTCGAGAGTGATCCCACATTATTGGATATAAAGCGTCCTTAAAAGGATGTAATACTAGAGGGAGGAATAAGCGGCCAGGAAGGAAAAACAGACGCTTTTTCTAGTTACATAGTGCTCGACAGAGCATGCAAGGGGGAATCCTTTATCACTTTGGACCATTTCACGGGTCACCTTTTAGTCTCTAATCTTTGACACTCAGGCCAGGATTGTAAGATGTGTCTTGTCCTTTAATATTGTTTTTTCAAGAATAAAAGGACTGTGATTTATGCCTGTGTCTGTGTTTGTGTAGATGATCTGAACAGGACACACCAGCATTGCGTACTGGCGGGAGACACGGCCAGATTCAGCTCGACACACAGAGTTGCCCAGGTCAGCAGATACACATCCCAGTCTGTCCTTACTGGGTATAGACCCAAAGAACACCTTTGCAGCACGATTCATTGTGTAACAGTGACATTATTCCTGCGTATGTTCTCACCGGACACTCTACACACAGCCAGAATACAACTTTTATACAGTAGATATGTGTGTGTGTTCATGTTAGTTTCATCATAGTATCTAATTTGGTTAAATCTCTGGATTGCACCACCAAACTCCCACCGTTGGGCCCTTGAGCAAGGCCCTTAACTCTCAACTGCTCAGATGTATAAAGAGATAAAATGTAAGGATGTCTGCCAAATGCTGTAAATGTCCACAAATAGACGGAGTAAGACAGATATATACAGTATATGGATGGATGGATGTGTAAAACGACGTGCATGCTCGGCCAAAAAATGTGTTTGATTTCATGCGTCTGTAATATTTCATTGGTCCGCCTTCCGCTTTGATCGTTCCCATAAGCATATGCAATTCCACAACGGCTGTCCAAGATCTTGTATCGATGATAGGCGAGTCAAACCGCGACTGTGTAAAGTCTTCTCCAGCAGACATCGCAAAGATTCTCAATGGGGGAAAATGATGCCTCATGCACTCTGAGACACTCTTTTACAATTTGAGCCTAAAGAACCCTGGCATCGTCATCTTGGAATATGCCCGTGCCATCAGGGAAGAAAACATCTATTGATGGAAAAACCATGTCTCTCTTTAGACGATCAGACCACACAATCTTCTCCAAAGCTCCCCGGTCCATTCTTTATTCTCCCTAGCCAATTTTAGCCTTTTTCTTCTGATAAGTGGCTTTCTACACAAGGCTACACAGCTGTTTAGTCCCAGTC
>JAAGKR010013888.1:0-12921 GCA_011419295.1 Clarias macrocephalus
TATCCAATGTGGGTTAGTGTCAGACCAGTTGAATGGCCCCCAAGGTCTCCCGATCTGACCCCCTTAGACTTTTATCTTTGGGGTCATCTGAAGGCACTTGTCTATGGTGTGAAGATACGAGATGTGCAGCACCTGAAACTACGGATACTGGAAGCCTGTGCTGGCATTTCTCCTGCGGTGTTGCTATCAGTGTGTGAAGAGTGGGAGAAGAAGGTTGCATTGACAATCCATCACAATGGGCAGCACATTGAACACATTTTATAAGTGGTCAGAAACTTGTAAATAACTCATGAAAGAATAAAGTTATGTTAAAACCAAGCACAGCATTGTTTTTCTTGTGGAATTCCCAATACATTTGATGTGTCACATGACCCTCTTCCTATTGAAAAAACAAAAGTTGGATCCAAGATGGCCGACTTCCAAATGGCCACCATGGTCACCACACATCTTGAAAAGTTTGACCCCTCACATATACCAATGTGCCACAAACAGGACGTTAATATCACCAACCATTCCCATTTTATTAAGGTGTATCCATATAAATGGCCCACCCTGTATATTTAGTGCAGAGTGGATGCAGGGACCCCGGCAGGAGTAACTATGACAGCATAACTAAAAGGGAGAGCCAGAAGGAAACACAGACATGAGGGCCCTCTGATTGATTAATGAAAGTGGGGAAGACAGCATCTAAACAAACCAGTTCATTATAATACTCTACATCCATGAGTCCCCCAGATCTGCTCCTTTACCTAAGGCAGATCTATTTACAAAAATGCTTGGCTAAATAAATAGGTTTTTATCCTAGACTTAAAGACTCAGACTGGTGCAACAACACCGTGGCGTCTTCAGGCTGATATGAGAACATCACAGTGTGCTCAGACTGGTGCATGGACAGTGTATTGTGCTTACCTTTGAAGCCCCTGGGGCATTGCCCTGCTCACATGCCACTCACATGTGCAGGTTGGTCCAGGTTAGCGGCTTTAGAGCGGCAGAGTGGTTTCTCTTGGGCAGCAGTTCCTGCTGGCTTTTTAATCAGGCTTTACTCTTTGTTTGCTATAGCAGCCAGCCAGCCTCTGTGTGAGCCCTTGTGATTTGTAATTTTCAAAATGTTTTTAAAAAATCAGAAACAGGAAAAAATCTGGAAAAATGTGATTGCATATTTAGGCACATCCTTTTAGTATAAATGAATCGCTTGAAATTTAACTGCTGAAAACATTTGGTCCTCAACAAATGTTTACAAAAACTGATACAGTATCTCACTTCTCAAAAAGTTTGATCAGGAGCAAGATATAAAGGAATTTCTAAAAAGTCCAGACACACAGAACAGAGTGTCAGTAGCAAACCAGAAAATTTCTCCAAACTTAAAAACAAGATTAAACTAAAACAAGATAAAACTTAATAAGAAGACCAACAGCAACATTAAAGAAGCTGCAGGAATATGTGACAAGTACTGATTATCTTATACTTGCTACAGATTGGGCTATGGGGTAGAGTAGCTATAGATGAAGATGCTGCTGTTTCAGACATCGGGGTTTGAGAGTAATGCAGTTCTTCCACCATCTGGCTTCAAGGACATTGTTCTTGCTCCACTGCACGCATTTGAGGACATCATGCCTGCTTCAACTCATTGATTTGAGGACATTATGGTTGTTCTGCCACATGCTTTAAAGATTTCATGCCTGCATCATGCTGGGGCACCAACCAGGATTCAAGAACTGCCTCACTCATGTCATGCAGTGCCTCTACCTGACTTTCACCATTTAAATCTACAAACTGATAACAATCAGGCAAAAAGACCTTGAGCCAGGAGAGGGCCATTCCCTTAACTCCTACATTTTCTAGTCTGTCAAGAACACCATAGCCTGATATTTTTCAAAACAGAAATTTTTCTTTGGATCTTTTTTTTTATTCTATCCACACGACCTACATTTTAAAAACATCCTTATCATGAAATCACAAAACGCCCTGTTACTTGCTGCTAGGAGCATCCCTAATCAACAGGGGAACAATCAGAAGCCTAGACATAACCTCATTACCGGGTGCATTTTGTAGAAGTCCGACAGGTCTAGTCCAAAACCGCTGTCTGAGGGATCTGTGTTGTCGGGAGTTTTTTATGTAGCAGACAATGACCTCATTGGCACACAAGGTGACATTACAACATACCTGTTTCCTTTGTCCACACAACACCACTGAAAATGGAGTTTTGAAAAATCTTCACTTTGGAAGGAGTTTTCCAAAAGCTCTGTTTTCAACAACCGAAACTGCATTTGCATGTGATGAAAGGCTGAAACCACATATAAAAATCTGCATTTTTAAAAAATACCCAGCTAAATGTGGACATTGCGTATAATGTGGACATTGCATATAATCTATGGTGTTAAAAGCTGTACTAAGTTCAAGTAATACAAGCAAGAGAGCTGATCTGATATAGTTAGTCCATCAATGTTTATTAAATTGCCTGGTTTCAAAGCATTTTCAATTTAATGTTGAAAAAAAAAATCATGAAATCCTCACTACTACTGTTACTTTGCTAGTCTCATTCTTGGTTATTTTTGGAGTAGGAATCTAGGAATATTTTTGTTATTTTCTATAAGAATAGAGAGATATATTAATCTAGCAGCTCTATGAGCTTTTTTTATCGTTCAGGATGTTTCCCTCCACGCTATTTAAAATACTACCAACTTACACCATTTATGTACTAAGGCCATTTACATTCTGTAATCCAAATTTTTTTTCTTTATTACTAATTAAAGTGCTTAAGCACATTGTTAACTCTTCTGAACACCACTGGTGTTATAATAACAGTAGCATTGGGTGATGTAGGAAATGTGAGGTGGCTCCTATAGTCTCTCCTTTCCAGGCATAGTGATAGTGCAGGGCCATGGCCTGGCTGGACGGACAGAATGTCCTTGTACTTGGTTTCTCCTACATAACTGTGCTCTTAGCAACACCTTCATATGTTGTCCCCTGTTTTCACAGAGATTGCTAGGTCTTGGTCCAAACAAGGGTAGCGGTACGAGGCAGATGGCCAACAGATGGCAGCACATGGCTGCATACACAGTTATAGGGAGCACCAATCTTCATAAGTCAGTGTGCCAAAGGACATCATCCTGTGTACATCACGAGCTGTGTAACTGCTGCTATTCTGACCATGTGTGTTACCATGTTTGCCTTTTCATTATGGACAGCAAGAACAAAGATTGAAGAAAGAAATTCTGCGTGAAACTGGACAAATCTGCCACAGAGACGTTTGATATGATTCAGCAAGTTTACAGAGATGCTGCAATGAGTAGTTTGAGACATTTTGAGTGGCACAAACACTGCTATTGTCAGTGCAATGGAGCAGTCTCAGCAATCCTCAACTGTGACTTTAAAATGTGTCAAGTTTGTTCCCAAGGCTGCTCACCCAGGATCAGAAGGAACATCTCATCAAGAACTCAATGTGTCAATGTGCCGTTGGTGACCCGTGAGGATTGTTACTGGTGACGAAACCTGGATGTATGGGTTCATACATTCACTGCATTGTGCATTGAGAATTTGTCCCTAGGGCACAGATGAACTTTGAGCCTGATACCTACAAGTGGTTCTGAGACACTAGTAAATACGGGCTCCGGACTAAGCATCTCAGAATCACTCTTAGGAATCACGCTCAAAGTTAATTTAGGACTGAAACTACTCCAAGCACAGAGTAGGACATAAAAGTTGTGACGTTTACTACAGTTACTTTCACTGAGGAGAGCATGTGACATCACTGTTTTTGACACTGAGTATTGTAGTTTTGACTGGTTTTTGTAGTTTTAAATGGTGGTAGAGCAAAATGGTGAAATCAGCGCCATTCGAATAAAAGCTTTATGCACATGCACAAAACTTATATATGCATGACTCAACTGTATGACATTATTCTAATCAGACTTCTCCAATTACAAATATGTTAATCCCTTATAATAGAGCTGTATACTGTAGGAGTGTCATAATCTGAAAAAAGAAAAAAAAATCTTTGAAAAGAGAGTGAAACTGAAGAGAAATTTTGCTTGCAGAGGAGCAAGTAAAATTTACAGAAATAATTTTAGGAAAATTCTGCCTTACTCTTACCTCTAAAGAGTCCATGGCAAGTTGTGAAGCCCACAATTCCAGTTTGTTTTTCAGTGATTTCACGCTGCGTAGTGTATGAATCTGTGTATGATCTGTGTTGCTGTAAGAGCAAAGATTTATTATTTTCGAAGCTGCATCTTGCTGTTCCTAAAAAAACATAATGTAGTCAGTCACCTGCAAAGACAGCATACAAAATGTTAGTTAATGGACCAGTTACAAACCACACGTGATGTGTTAAAAAAAAGTATTACATTTTATTTCAAATGTATATTTTATGATCTTTGTGTCACTGAAGGTTACCAAAACATCTGTCCTCCATGCCCGTCTCTGTCTGAATGCCATTTCCTCACACCTCTTAACAAGTTAGGACATCTCCAGAGACGTCCTACATTTTGGTGGAGATAGGAGTGATTTCTTATTTTAAAAACGTTGATTGCTCTTACTCCTACACTCTGAGAATAGAAGAGCTCTGGAGGTGTTTAAAACTACAAAGATCTGTCAAAACTACAACACCCACTATAGTGTGTAGCCTACAGTGTTGTAAACAGTGACGTGCATTCCTAGAAACTTCTCCAACTTCTCACTGAGTAGAAATCTTCATAAATAACTTTGTCTTACTCTGAGGTAGGAGTATTTCAGGAGGAAGATGAAAAACACCTGACCAAGAGACAAATCGATCAAAGCTGCTATCAAAGCAACATAGGCCTATATTTACTAAGCGTGAAATTACACTCAAAGTTAATTTAGGACTGAAAATATTTCCAGCGCAAAGTAGAACATAAAAGTTGTTTACAAAGCTTCCTACTCTTATTTTAGTCATAGGACCACAAGCAGCTAGAAGTAGGCTTTTTGATCACACTGTAACTTTAGATGGCTTTTCTGTTCCATCAAATGCAACAGTAAAAGACGTTGGTGTGATTATAGATTCCAGCCTTTCATTTGAAGCTCATGTAGACAATATTACCAGGATAATTTTCTTTCACCTTAGAAATATATTGTCACTAAATGATGCAGAAAAACTAGTTCATGCTTTTATCACCTCTAAGTTGGACTATTGTAACGCCTTACTGTCTGGTTGTAACTAGGTGTATAAACAAGCTTCAGTTAGTCCAGAATGCAGCAGCGAGGGTCCTCACTAAAACCAGAAGATATGAGCACATCACCCTTATCTTATCTACACTGCATCGGCTCTCTGTGAAATTTCGCATCGATTTTAAGACACTGCTTTTGATGTGTAAAGCACTAAATGGTCTCGCGCCGCAGTATCTGAGTGAATTGTTAGTGTCTTATGATCCGCCACGCCTACTCCGATCAAAGGATGCAGGCTGCCTGTCAGTACCACGTATTACTAAAACTACAGCAGGGGGCAGAGCTTTTTCTTACAAGGCCCCAAAGTTATGGAATAGTCTTCCTATTAATGTTCGGGACTCAGACACAGTCTCAGTGTTTAAGTCTAGGCTAAAAACCTTTTTATTTAACCAAGCATTTTTGTAAACAGATTAGCCTTAGTTAAAGGAGCAGATCTGGGGGACTCATGGACGTAGAGTATTCTGGTGAACTGGTATGTTTAGATGCTGTCTTCCCCACTCTCATTGATCACTCAGGTTTGTTGACGTGAGGTGATTGGTTGCTTTACAGCTCAGGGAGCCTTCATGTTTGTGTTTCCTTCTGGCTCCTCCCTTTTAGTTATGCTGTTATAGTTAGTCCTGCCGGAGTCCCTGCTTACAATCTACACTAAATATACATTCACCTTATACATTGTTTGACTGTGACCACACCTAACTGTTATCTCTCCATCTCTTCTGCTCTCTCCCTCTCTCCTTTTCCCTCTCTCCATCTCTCTATCGAGCTATACATGTCGCTCCTGAGCTGCCAGTGATCCAGACCCCTCTGCCCTCTGGACCTGTCTAACTCGTCCTGGAGTCCTGCTTCTGGTTGGAGATCTTGTCGCATGGATGCCCCGTGTGGTCTGCCTGGGATGCGTGTGGTGGCAGGGGATGGTTCCACAATTTGTTACAAAGTAAAAACAAGTATTTGGAGTGTTTTGTTAATGTATACAAAAATAATAATGACTGAGATATCCCATTTACATGAATATTCAGTCCCGTTGTTATCACACTTACAGTTGGGCTCTGGTGCATCAGTGGTCCTTGAGAAAGGCGTATAATGTCTCACATGACATTATCATAAGCAGCACAAGTAATATGTACATGCAGCTGCATTGTTCACGGAAATGTTTGTTCAAATAATTAACATCTCTGAATCTTTTCAAATTAACTGAAGAGTGCACGAGCCTTCACTTAAGCGCGGAACGAGACGGTCACGTGACTCGCAGGGAATCCGACACGCGCCTCGAAGCAAGGCTTCATTTGGTCACGCCCCGTCCTGCTAGATACAAACTTCAGAGCTTCTGTGTCATCACTACTCGTGGCTCCTCTTATATTTTTCATACAGTTTGTAAAGCCAGTTTTGTAAATGCGTCAAAGACAGCTCTTGGCTTACAGTAACGGCCTTAAAATGTTGCCGTGACGCACTAAGTGCTCGGCGGTTTAAGCTCCAGCAACGTGGGACGAGAGTCTCAAGACCCCGGCGCATATCAATACGGGCACCTGGTGAAAATTGCATACGCACACGGCTGCTAAACCGTGATCAAAACATGCATCTAAATGCGACCTGCACTTGCGGAATCCTCCCCGGGCCATGCACACTTCCGGTCGCGCTTCACCTCGCAGGTGTATGTAATCATCTCAAACCAGGTGCTCATGGAGAAGGTGACGTTTCATCACCAAGGCAAAGAATTTCTGCGAAACAAGAGACACACATCAATGATGTAAAGATACACTTGGGTATTTTATCTCAAAAAATTACAATAAGTTACCTATATAATAATTTAATGGCTGAAAGTTTTTAATATTCTTTAATCGAACCAATTTGTATAAGATGACACACCCCACCCCAAGTAAGTGTGTGTGTGTGTGTGTTTTTAGGAAGTTTTTAATATGCAAAGTTGCACGACCAAACATTTCCCAAAGTCGTGCTTGGTTATATGACTAGGGGTCAGCTCATAAAAGAGTTGAAGGGAACGCAAGTAAATGTGTATATTTTACAAAAGAAGGCAAAAACTATTTTTACAAAAACACTTTTCAATTACAATAGAGTGAAATCACAAACAGGTGAGGGGAACGCAAGTAAACGTTAGTAAATAATTTATTACAAAAGCAAGCAAAAACACTTTTTCCAAAAACTCACTTTTGAAATACAATAGAGCCAGGAAACGAGCAAATAATCATTCATAAAAAGAAGATTTAGAAAGGATTTCAACCAAAATTATATAAAATAATCAATGTTTAGTAATTAGTTCTGGATGGCACAGTGGTGTAGTGTTTAGCACTGTCACCTTGTACCTCCTGTGGACCCTCTTGTTCTTCTGATGTTTTTTTGTTTTTTCTTTTTTTTGCTCAAAAAGTCATGAAAATCGGCCCACAGGTTGAAATTTTGCTGCATAGCTCATAAACACTTGGATATGCACATGCAACCAGATACACATTTAGAGCTCACTGAGCTAAACAACTTTCACATTGCATGTTATGGGCTCTAACCAACACAAAGTCAGTTATTTTGGGTCGTTTGCAAAATGCACCCAATTTTGATCTACTCCTACTAGGGGAGGACACAAAATTAAGGAGGTATTTATGAGATTTTTAATGGGTTAGCTGTGACGATGGCATGAAGTGGCTAATGACATCCTCAGTTATATATAATTATATAGCTGTATAAGAAATTGTCATAAAGGTAATCTTAACAAGCTCAATATGAGTGATATCATATTGAGTGACATCATAGTGTAATTAAAAAAAAAAAAGGATTTTTGGAGATCTTAACATGCTCACAAAATACACAGGTTGCATGGTGCGCCCGAGCGGCGATGGAATGAAAAATGCATGACCTGTGCATAACTACGGTGATCTAATAATTATGACAGAGGCCTTTACACTGAAATAACAGGCCTATTTTATCCAAATCACATGTTTGATTTTTTTCTGTTTATTTACCATGTTGGTTATATCTATTATTAAATAACTGGAGAAAAAAGGCTTGGCTCTTTACTGTGATTGCTGGCATGTCCATGTAAGTGACATAGTTGTATGGCGCAAACATGGGGGCAAGTATTTAGTTAGTTACCTTTCTACCATTTTCCCCAGTGGCACAAGGGAAACCCTAAACCAAGGTGGTTTTAGTATCAATTGTTTTAATGTTATGGCTAATATATGCCAAAAGTGTATGCCCAAAAGTATTGAGACAAAAGTCAAATTACATTTTCAAATGTTTTAAAACAATAACAATCCAGATAAGATTATAAAATTTTATTTCATAAAATTAAATAGCTATACAATTAGGGCTGTATCTATAGAATATTTTAGTAATCGAGTATTCTACCAAAAATGTTATCAATTAATCGAGTAATCGGATAAAATGTACTTTTGCTTAATTAAACTTTTTTTTTTTATTAAAAAATTTTGCATATCAAATGCAAAATATATAAGAGAAACAAAGATTAATTTGTTTTCTTTTTAGAAAAATCTACTTTTATTTTTTAAATGCATACAGCATTTTAGCAAAAATAAACATTGTCATCATTCACAATACAAGGAATAGCTTAAAGTTGACTGAGATGAATTAAGTGCATTACAGCGCCATATATTCTTATTCTTAAAGCCTTTTTTCAGATGCAAAAACTGGAAGAAAAAAAAAGGGATTTCAAATGACTTTAATTATCAAAAAAATGTTCTTGCTGTTTTCTTCTTCTCTTGGCTC
Organism: Clarias macrocephalus; assembly: GCA_011419295.1. Lineage (NCBI taxonomy): Eukaryota > Metazoa > Chordata > Actinopteri > Siluriformes > Clariidae > Clarias > Clarias macrocephalus. The sequence goes on from JAAGKR010013888.1 coordinate 8,908, forward strand.
GCTGATATTTTTATCGCTCCCTTGCATTTTGCAGCCCGCAACAGAACGCTCCCTCAAATCAATACACAGCTAACTGTTTCCATCTCAAAAACATAACGCAAGCTTTTAAAATCAATTAAAAGAAGCTTCGAGGTAGAAGATTTTGCCTCAGTCATTTTTTGTAATCGAATTACTCGAGTTACTCGAGGAATCGTTTCAGCCCTATATACAACAATCAATATTTAGTATTTAGTACTATGAAGCATGTATGCTTTAAAACCTGTTGGATTCAGCTGGGCATAGAGTCAAAAAGATACTGTACAGTCTGAAGTATATTGGTGTTACCTGCTCACTCTATGCCTGCTTGAATACCTCCTGAGGATCGTATACAGAAATTTGCCATGGATGTTTGCAATTCACTTTGTGCAGAGGTTGGACACACTGGCTCCAAAAAGTTAATTCCTGCCACATATTTGTTCCATTCATTAACTAAACAAGAAGATTCTAATTAGCACAACTCATCAGCCTGATGAAATACTGAAATGTTTGAATACTGAAGATTCTAAGATTTTCATGCACAACGATCACTCGAGTCTACACAGATTGGTTGAGATGGTTCTGTGAGTAGAGAAAATTGTTAGATTTATTCACGTTGCCAGAAAGGATATATATATATATAAAGAGAGCAAATCATTTAAGGAGAGCTTTCCATGTTCAAGATATAAAAAAAGTTGGTCTTTTCCCTGTTTCAAAGAGACACTACAGAAGACCAGCCTCCGAGTACTTTGACATTGCATTAAGATTAGATTCAATGTGAACTTATTCTCTTAGCCTATGGGAACTGGGCTTCTGAGAAAGAAGAGAGTCGTATCCAAATTGAAGATCCCAAATCTGCTTGGCCTTCTGGGAATTATACCATTCCGGAAAAAATTCCACCACTGAGATCACACTAAACACTATTGAAAACATACCTAAATAAATGCCCACAGATTACAGAAGGCAGATTCATATGCACAACATTACACAAGACAAATTCTGACTGATATGAAAGATGGCAGCACAGAAAATGTTTATGGTTCAGGACTCAACCAATGGAAACTATTTGACTGGGGTTTCCACCTGTTTCTGTCTGTCTTCCCCCCTTTAGTCACCTGCCACACTGAAGTACTACTGAACCATTCAGCTGACTCAAGCTGCTGAAAAAAGAATATGTTCATGTACCAAAAATACTCACCCCATTTGAAACAGTGATATTTTTAGACCTGGATAAGGCACTGAGAGATCCTCGCACCCAGCTGAAGTTCAGGCTGACATTTACTTCACAGGAGCTTATAATTCTGCCTTTGGTTGAGCTTGTGCTTTCCTAACTGAAGCCACTCCAGTGTGAACATGTCTAAATTCTGTGACCAGGACTTCTACATGGAAGAGATTGATGAAGACAAAATTCTAGCAGGTCTTTCAGCTGAAGAGCTCCAGCAGCTCCAGAATGAAATGGATGATATTGCCCCTGATAAGACAGTACCAGTGGGAATGAGGCAGATTAATTCATCTGTTGAAGAAGAGACTCAAGGTTTTCTATTTTTGTTGTGCTTTAGACTGTTCCACATAATTATCTGACTATTTTTCCACAGGTTGTATAACAGGCTGTAGTATTGCTGACTATACAGCAAATACATTTATGCTATTTGATGATTAACATTATTTTATGGTTAATAATCTTTTAAGTGTTTGTTGAATGGTTTAAATGTTTGTTTATTTTATAAAAATGTACACCACAAATGTGGTATAGATCAAGTTACAGTAACTGTATTTCTTCCTATTATTTCTATTGTTTTTTTTTTTAATTATGATTTCTATGTTTACTAATTACAGGGGACGAAGAAGGAAACTCTGAGGATCAGGAAGACATTGATGATGATGTGATTCTGGCAGGTCTCTCTGCTGAAGAGCTGAAACAGCTCCAGAATGAGATGGAAGTAATTGTTCCTGATGAGAGAGTGCCTGTAGGAATGCGACAGAAAGACCAGACTGATAAACCCCCAACAGGCTCATTTGACCATAGATCACTAGTGGACTACTTGTACTGGGAGAGACAATCTAATCGTTTGCTAGAAGAAGAAAGAATCCCTACAACCCTGCTCCCCAGCCAGGTAAGTCAGCGCCTTTCTCAAAAAATTATAGGTTTGGACATTCTGTAAAGGTTTTCACTATTTTTATTTTGTGATACTATTTTTATATTTCATTTATTATTATTTTTATAATAGAAATAATAATGTAGTTCTGCAGGAGCAATTTTTTTCTTTGTTTGTTTCAAATGTTAAGAAAAAGATCCATATATATAAAATATAAAATCCATATATGTTTTTGTAGGCAAGACAACCAATCCAAACAAATAGATTATCTACATTGTCATAGTATAATTTAAGGTGTGTTGATTGATTCACAACTCATGCATTGAGTAACCATGCAAGTAAACAGCATCTTAGCAGCACAGTAACTCAAGAGTGGACTTAAACACACACACACACGCACACACACACACACACACGCACACGCACACACACACACACGCACGCACACACACACACACACACACACACACACACACACACATTATGAGCAATTTGGGAATGGCAGTTAGTTTAATCTGCATGTCTTTAGATTGTTGGAGGAAACTGGATTACTCAGAGGAAACCCACCAAGCTTGGGGAGAACATACTGTACAAACTAAACAGACTCGTTGTGGGAATCAAACCACTATGACATTGTATGTCTTGGCTTACTGACGCTTTAAGAAATTTCCCCCTGTGAGACGAATAAAGCTATATCTTATCTTATCTTCCCAAATAAAAAAGTATGCTAAGTATATTAAATCCTAGCATGCCAAAGCATACTTAAGTGTACTTGCACCAGACTAATGATTAGTATACTTGAGGTTTGCTATTTTGAAACAACTAATTTTGTACTAAATGCATTTAAGTTGTATTAAAATTTTACAAAAGCACAATTTTAAGTGTATTAAGTATACGTGTGCTAAAGTGGAACAACTTAGTACACTTAAAGTATATGACTGTTTATGTACTAACGTACATACCTGACACAGTAATTAATTATAGGTACAATACGGTAATTTTTATTGTGTTACAAAAAACACAAGTAATATACCATGAATATATCCTTATCGCAGTCTCAGTATATTTTCAGTTAGATTTTGTAAGGATTTCTTGTTTTTTGGTAGACCCCCTTTGGTCTACTCAGTGTCCCGCCCATATTCTGCTGACCCGCCTGAGCTCAGGGAAGCCCTCAATGAAACACACAAGTCAGTGCTCAGTGAGATTTTCAAAGTATATTGTGGAAGACAGAAGTATATATATGCACACGCACACAAAAGCACCAAAAGGAGGGTGCAGGAGCGTTTACATCTGGTCTGCAATGTTTTTAAAAGATAACGTGGAGAAGAACAGAAGCTTGGGAGCAGTTCTGCAATTAGGAGCCTCCAACGGTTTTACGACTCTGAACATAGATTATGCTAAGGAATGTGTTTGCTGATAGCGCAGCATGTCGAGGTTAAAGAAAGAAAACACTCTGGTCTCATGCACACAGAGTATCATGAAACTCACTAAAAATGAAACATTCCCTACAGAATTAAATGTACTTATTCATATGTACTTATTTATGCTTATATAAAGTGCACTACTCTCTCGTGTACGCGCGCTCTCGAACTCGTTTTTGCATGCTGAAAATCACTTTTGCGCGTTCAAGATCATTTATGTGTTTGAAGTCTTCTGTGCGCTCACTCTCATAAAGGTACACTTGCACAAACTATTCCAGCCAACCAGAGACTGGAATCGGCGCAACACCAGCCAATCAGAAACTGGAGACTGGCCGGTTCGGAATGTTTGATTGGCTCCCCAGTTCTTCCGCTCCTAGTTTGAATTCACAGCTGGTTTTTATTAGGTCGTTTGTAATTAAGAACATAGTTTAAACTATAGAATTTATTGTCTAATGTGTTATTGCTAAATCTTATGTACTTTG
>JAAGKR010013889.1:0-10000 GCA_011419295.1 Clarias macrocephalus
CACACACACACACACACACACACACACACACACACACACACACACACCTTTGGACTGTTGGAGGAAACCAGCGTACCCAGAGGAACCCCACCAAGCATGGGGAGAACATTAAAACTACTCCTTGCACACAGACCTGAGGCGGGAATCGAACCCAGACCCTGGAGGGACGAGGTCACTGAAAATGAAAATTGTTTATTTTTTATGTGAAAATTGTTTATTTTTTACATCCGAATTCCGAACACCTTACAGGGTGTTTATATTTATTTATATATTTTTATACTTATATATTATTTTTTTAATTTTCGCACTCTTATTAAACTCTACACTATGGTAAATTTGACCCATCCAAGATGGCGTCGCTGGTGACGTTTATGGGGGCGGGGTTACTACTTCCTGGTCGAGGCTAAACAAAAAAAAAACCGAACAAAAACAAACACACACCCTGAAGGAGAAGGTTGTGTTTATGGATTCAGCCCGTGTTTATGTTTATCGCGAGCCTGAGTAAACTGTGTTCGGTGACTCACTCACCCCCCGCCCCCCCACCCCTTCCCTTCGCTGTTTGGACGCGTCCCCGTTGTCATGGTTACCGGTAAACTACACAGACATGGCCGCTGTAGTGAAGCTGTGGGATCAGCTGGAGCTCGTTAAGGAGCAGTATTACAGGAGGAACAGGTGAACTCAGAGCGTGAAGTGTTAAGAGGATGAGTTTATGTTTGCTGCAGTGTCAGTAATATATATATATATACTATACATTTATATACATACATACATAAATAATCCAGTTACCATGGAGACAGGGTGTATCTAAAGAGCAGCTGGTGGGAACTCAGTAACCTGGAGATTTAACTGATAAAGGCTTTTTATCGGACATATTCTAGAGAAGCAGAAGAAAACCGGGAGCGTGAACATGCTGCGGCCGTCAGGATTCAGAGCTGGGTTCGAGGCTGTCAGGTGCGAGTCTACCTCGGGTGAGTGTGAGGAGGAAAACCAGGCCATATCTGCACTCTGCAGGAATAATCTCCCATATCATAATTCAGTCAAACAGTGTTTTAGTGTAAACTCCTGTCTGTTTTTTACTCCTGAACACTGTTCATCACAGATGTGTGAAAGAGCAAGTGTGTGTGTGTGTGTGTGTGTGTGTGTGTGTGTGTGTGTGTGTGTGTGTGTGTGTGTGCGTGCGTGCGTGCGTGCGTGCGTGCGTTTGTGTGTGTGTGTGTGTCCCTGCTGAGGCCGGGTACTGAGCAAACACTTATTTATAGTCACCTGGAAACCTTCTCCTGTGTGAGAGCTTCATCAAAATCACGAACCACGTACGGCCGGGGCCAAAAGTTTTGAGAATGACACAAATATTAATTTATATAAATGATGCTTCTGTGTTTCTAGATCTTTGGTCAGATGTTACTCTGGTATACTGAAGTATAATTGCAAGCATTTCATAAGTGTTAAAAGCTTTACATTTACATAAAGTTTAGGCAAAGGGTCGTTACCATCAGTCCCGTGTCAGGCCATCAGTAAAGCATCCTGAGACCAGTCATGTGTGGTGTCGCTTCTCGGGTCTAAAGAGTCTTTACATAAACTTAATGTCATGTTCAATAAAAGCCTTTGCAATGCCTGTAATTATACTTCAGTATACCAGAGTGACATCTGACAAAAAGTTCTAAAAACACTGAAGCAGCAGACTTTGTAAATGTATTTAATAATGTATTAATTGTTAAGTAAAAGTAATTCTTCTCAAAACTTTTGGCCCCAGCTCTAGTATCACCTGAAGGTGTTGATGTTGTTCTTTTTTGGGCTGCTTCCATTAGGGGGCGCAAGAGTGGATCGAGCCATTTGATTATGACATGGGGTTTTTATGTCAGATGCCCTTCCTGATGCACTCAATTCAATCCCATGTTTAAGACTGGGATTCGGAACTGGAACCAGCTGAGCAACCGACCACACACCTACGGGTTCCTCCCAGCACTAAGCAGCCCTGGATCTTCTCCAGTGCACAAAAAAACACATTTGTTCACACAACCAGTGTTTTGTTTCATCTCAAATTAACCCACCTTTGGACCAAATGGAGAGTTGTTCAGGAGATGACCACAACTGTAAGTGTAGTGATATACAGTAGAACCTGGAGTTATCTTCTCTCCGGAGTGATCTGAGCACCAGTGGAGAGCTGAAACACGTACTGTAGCTCTTTACACCTGCCGTCTCCGGGGATGTTTTCAGGCAGAAAAGTCTCTCATCTACCTGAATGAGCTCAAACGTCTCTGTTGTGTGCCCTCATCACCCCAGTGGTCGATAACGAAGCTAACGAGCTAACCACGGATCCCAACTCAGCCTGGAAGCCACCGTGCTGTGGGGCCGAACGAATACAGGAGATGATTAGGGGGGTCACGTGCCTGCTAGGTCACCTGTAACTCCCACTGTAGTCACCGTGCAGGACATACAGTTGAAGGGCTCTGAGGTGCACCTGAGGTCTGATGTGAACGAGGTGAGAAGAAGAACGTGAGCAGTGCCTGTACCGTATATCAGCAGCGCTCATATGAGATACTTTTGTGGCCTTTTTGTGGCGCTGTTGAAAAGCCTTGGGATACGTTCTCAGCCTTAAAGGACGTGTACTAAACAACAGGTTTTTTCCCTTTGAAAAATGTCTGGTGGTAAAAGAGTCTCAACGTTCTGGTGGCTCATTACAGTGTCTCTCTGAGCCTAAGTTCCCGTGGACCGAGACGCGTGTTCTGTAGCCTCATGATGCTAAATCATTGTCTATTTGAGTCTTTAGGCTCAGAAATTAGCGCGAGCGCTCGGCGCTCCGGCGATGTAACCCTCATATATTTCTTTGCCGTCAGCAGACAAACTTCCAGACGCTAGGTTCATTTAGATTACTTTAGTTAATTGATCAGTGTGTTAAGTGGTTAATTAGGCACAATCTGAGCGCCTTAAGTGCAGTTCTTGGGTTACCACCTTCCCTATATACGCATTGATTTTCTCAGGTTATAAATGGTCTTTTTAAAACCGATGGCCTTGTCGAGTCCAGCGTCGCCGCAGACGTGCATTTAGAGCAGATCGTCTTGATCGATGAATGCAAATGGCACCAGCCATTTAGGGCTCTTAGGAGGAAGCTTTCTAAATGTTCCCTTCACTGTTAATTTCTAGCAAAGATGATTAACTCGGAAATATGATTGCAGCTTTCTACACCGGAACGCCATCGTCATACAGAAGACGTGGCGAGCTTTCAGCGCTCGTCAGTACTTCAGGCAAAGGGTAAAGGTAAGCTGTGCCATTGTGTAATATTGATTATGTTATGATTAGCCTCATTAACATTCAGCGGTTACAGGCGTGCCGCGACTTGCACCTCGGCGGGGGTTGTAATGTGACAGTGAGTATTGATTAGCTGTGAAACGCCTTATCCTAAACAGGCCGCGCGTATTCCTCGCCTGACACTCATTACACACGCGGTGTTTTATGTCCATGCTTTAAGAGCCAACTTCAGAAGTATTGGCACGCTTCGAGAGATCTGGCAAAACAAAAGAAAATGACACTAAAGTCAAATATTTAAATATTACTTTCAAACAAATGGATAGAAAATTTTATACTTGCTTTTTTTTTTTTTTTTTTTTTTAAGTTGTTGTTTTTTACTACAATTGTGTGGTGGAATTACATCAAATACTGTTTCATCAGTGCTGTACATTGTGATTATTTTGACACACTGTGATTGCGTAACTATTAAATGCACCATTTTACATATTTATTGAGGGAAAACAGCAACTAACTGGACAAATGTTAACAATATTAAGTAGATGTTTGCCACTTTTTATTATTTATCTTATGCATATCGGTTTTATTTTTTAATTTTTTATAACTAGGTTCTATTCCTGTCTGTGTGTGTGTGTGGAGTTTGCATGTTCCCTCCGTGCTTGGTGGGTTTCCTCCAGGTTATTGGGTTTCCTCCCACAGTCCAAAAACATGTAGGTTAGGCTAATTGGCGTTCTCAAACTGCCCGTGGTGCGTGCGTGCGTGCGTGCGTGCGTGCGTGCCCTGTGATGGACTGGCACACTGTCCAGTCTCATGCCCTAAGTCTCCTGGGATAGGCTCCAGGCCCCCGCGACCCTGCGGTATAGACGATGAGTGAGTGATATTTAAAAAAATTATTAAATACTTAATTTACTTAATTACTTAAATTATTGACAAACTCTACATAAATTCCTGAATATTACCTGTAATATTGATGCCAGGGGTAGAGTTCCACCTCTGGATTTAGGAGCTTTGGAGCAGTATGTTACATTTAGCGTCGAATTTAGGGGTTATGATTTTTGATTATGGCCTTAAATTTGATAAACAGATCAGTGCGGTGGTTCGGTCCAGTTTCTTTCAGGCAACGGGTGAAACTGAAACCTATTTTGTCCTTTAGGCGTTTTGAAACAGCCATCCACGCCTTCATCACCACTCGCGTTGATTACTGCAGTGTCCTGTATTCTGGGGTTTCTCAGGCAGCATTACGTCGGCTACAGCTGATCCAAAGTTCTGCGGCTCGACTCTTAACATCTACGTGTAAAAGAGAACATCTCTCTCTCTCCAGTTCTGGCTTCTCTTCATTGGCTCCTAGTACAGTACCGAATAAATTTTTTAATTCTTTTGGTCAGGTTTAAATGTGTACATGGCCTCGCCCCGCCCTCCCTCTCGGATCCGCTTCAGCCCTTTGCCCCACGCCGGTCTCTCAGATCATCAGATAAACTTTTGCTGACGGTACCCAAGACCAAACGTAAGCTCAGGGGTGATCGGCGTTCTCTGTGGCCACGCCCACATTGGGGAATAACCTACCCTCGACTATTCGTGAGGCCACTTCACTGAGGGTGTTCAAGTCCCACCTCAAAACTCACATGTTTTTTCTGCCGTTTAAACCAACATGAGATGTTGAGTTTATATACTGTGTTTGATTAGATATGTGAGTGATGTGATTTATTTTATTATTATTAAATTATTTTATTATTTATGTGAAGCACTTTGGGGCATTCTTGTTATTAAAGTGCAAATAAAGATGAGTTGAGAGTTGAGTCATAAATTCTAGCCATTTATGATTAAATAAACACACAGGTCCGTATCACTCATTAGATTTTTATACAATTAATTCCATCCATCTAGGAACCTCTGTGGTCCAACTGGGGGCCATGGAGGCCACTGCTGACCCGGGTATCTGTTCCCATTCGTACAACCGTAGTAGGACCTTCGGTCAGCACTCACACACGCGTTCAGTTTGCCTAATCTGCATGTTTTTGGACTGTGGGAGGAAACTGGAGAATCTGGAGGAAACACACCAAGCACAGGAAGAACATGCAAAGTCCACACACACGAACCTGAAGTGGGAACCGAACCCGGGATCTGCTAAGCACTACGCCAGTAATTCCACCAGACAGTCAGCTATTAAAATGTGTTTTTCTCCAAATGTGTACCCATAAAATAACCGTCTAATGGTCAGAAATAGCTCGTCTTTAACGCGGTACGAGCCTTTAGGATTTTTGGACACTAATCATTTTGCTCTCAGTCATGCTGTGAGCTCACAGAGTGCTCTGTGTCCTTCTGCACATCGAAATTTCTGTTCTGCCTCTCAGCCGCCCTGGCGGGCAGATGTACGGAGATGTACGTTATGTAATGAAACATTGTGTTAAACTAAGCGACTGTGCAGAGTCCCAGTATGTTTAAGTGGTAATTGTCACATGCTGCGCATAATTTATACAGTTTTTTTATTTATTTAGTTGTAGCAGTAATTTGCAAGTTCTCTTAAGTTATTTCCAAACAGTGGTTCGAGTTAACAAATGATATTTTTACGCACGTGAAGACTCTCAGCTCTGGTTATCTAGTTTACGCCCCACGGGACCCCATCGATTATCAAACTCGGCACAGAGCGTTTTGCCATACATCTCCATTAGGTTGCGCTCCGACCAGCATAGATTTTCCTGTGCCGTGACTGTGTTACGTATGGAAAAGGAAAGCCGTGTCCCCCGCGTCGATATGAGGTCTGACTTACCTTTCCATCCTGTCTCTCTCTCTCTCTCTCTCTCTCTCTCACATTGGTCGTTCTTACTTATTACATCATACTGTATAAGACAGTCGGAAAGCCGCGGTCCAGCGCCTGTAACGTAGCACTGACATCTCACTCTCTCTTCACAGACAGCATATTTTCTCATGAAGATGAATTTCTACAATGAGATGGCTGTCAAGGTAAATACGTCTCCTCCACTTGGTCCTGAAATCTACAAGCAGGTCTTCTTGTTATTGATAAGCAGAAGTCAGTATACAGGTGGATATACAGTGTACATACATACAATAAATCATCTCATGGCTCGGCAGTGAACGTTTTGCCGTCTGCGACATGCTGACGACACACATTTACTCAATAGAAGAAATTCTTCATGTAATATTATTCAATTTGTATTTTTTTACTATTGATTTTTATTTATTTATTTTTATAATATGCACCTTGTGTATGTTTGATTCTTCTGTGCATTGTGTTGTTAGCTACCCTGCAAATTTCACCAAAGAGTCTGTTTTTTTTTTCTTTCTCTTTTCAGTCTTTTCACTTTATCAGTTCCGCATGTTGTGTTCTAAGCCGTGTAAAGTAGCTGCTTTATATTTGACTGATGCATTGGCACTTTTACACGGATATCAATATGCAATGAAATTGTAGCTTTACAATCCCACCGAGGTTTTTTTTCTCCCTGAAGTGAAACTTTACAACACTTACAAGACTTCACAGTTTATTGAAGAACAGCAGGTTCCCACTGAAGAACGTTATTACCATGATGTTTGGAGGAGGGAACTGGAAAGCAGAGATGAGAGAGGATTTATAAATCCGCTGGCGTGTTGAGCCTGGGCCGAGCCTGGGCCGAGCCTGGGCCGTGAGCCCGTGCTCCCTGTGCGGTCCTGTTACATGAGTCTAATTGGAGCGACGGAGCCTGACCCCTTCCCCGAGGTCCCGGGGTGTGAGGCCGAAGGTCCTGTCGCTGCTTAGACGCTAACAGAAGCCACTCAACAAGGCAGATGTGTTTTATAGCTCTTATAAAAAAGAGCCTGTTATGTCTAGGAGGACACGGGAGTGCAAGAAAATATTACAGCTCGGTGTGAAAATGGGAAAATAACTCGCAAAGCACCTGGAACAGAGAAGAAACGAGTCGAAAACTACATGGCGGCTTTATCACGTTATTCTCTTTGTTTTGTTTAGTGCTGATAAAGAGGTTATTCTTAAATGAAAGAAGGATTTAATCTCCAATATTACACAGTAATCCCCAGTCCACATACACACATTAATCAGGAAGAAACCGACGAAAGACACGGATACAGTGTTGATGATTGTTTGTGTTTTTGCTGCAGCTATTTGCAGTAGGTTTGTTTAATCGGTTATTGGAGACGTGTAATTGTAAGACAGTTACTGTTTATTAATCACATGGCTTTTATCCAGTCCAGGTTTACTCGCTCACACACGTTCTTCACCAGAGAGCCAAAGCGTTCGCTTGTTAACAGAAAGCAGTGTTTACAAGCGTGCACACATTTGTATTAGATCTAATTGAACAATATGCATCATCGATTTTACTTTGTCTAAAAGGTCAGTGAGATCTTGGATTTGCGGCGTGCAATTACTTTATTTAGAATTATCTATTGACTGCTGATCAATGCCAATTCTCATTTTGTTTTGTTTTTGCCTTATTATTTTTCTGCTGCTGTTGTTTTAATCTCCTAATTATCCTGAAGGACGTGTGTCCAGTCCGCTGCAGGACAGCAGCACTCGCGTTGGAGCTGAGCTCATCTACACACTCAGTTGTGTAACTGTGTACAACAGGATGCTTAAACCTGATTCATTTAAGGTGTTTTTTCCTTCAGTGAAAAGTCAAAAGTATTATTTATACGATTGAGCACATCCAGCTGGATAAGAGGAGACCACGCAGACGGCGAGCTGTTGTAGTGAAGCGTCACACACTTACAAAAGTCAAGCTGATGACAGACGATAATCCTGACATTTCTAAATGAAATATTTTCTTGACAGATACAAAAGAGATGGAGAGGATACTACGTGAGGAAGTACGTTCATAATTTCTATGAACGAAAGAGATATTTGGATGATTTGACAAAGAGGAACGAACAAGTCAGGTGGGAAAAATGATAAGAAATAATTACATTTATTTATTTATTTACTTACTTTATTTTGCACACACACATGAAAAATTTGAATATCATGGAAAGGATTTTTTGTGATTCATTTTATAAATGAAACTTTCATATTTAAGATTAATTACATGTAAATTTAAATATTTCAAGACTTTTATTAGAATATTTCCTAAGATCAATCAGAAAAGTGTTTATAATACAGAAATGTCCAAAGTTTGAAAAGTTCCTTCATGCACTTAGTATTTGATCGATGCTCCTTCAGCCTCCTAACTTTAACCCTCTGAGCTGCGTCGGCGTGGCGCGGCGCGGGCGACCGGTCTGTGGATTCATCCTTTTCAATATCACACACGGGCCAAACTTTTCGCTTTTTTCTTTGGTCCTTTTGATCAGATGCTTCAGGTCTCTGGTTTCTGAGCGGAGAACCCTCATCTCATCAGCGTACTGCAGATTATCGATGGTCCTTCCTCGAGTTTTTACCCCGAATCTCAACCCAATTTCATGATACATTTCAGCTCACAGTTTAAATGTGAACGGTGAGAGAATGCAACCTTGCTGCACTCCTGCCTCTACACTGAACCAAACGGCGTCGCCGTGTGGCTTCATGATTTGTATACACTAACTGAACCAACTTGAATAGATGTATTGGCACCCCTAGATCTTGTAGGGCGCTCCACAACTTCACTCCATGAACTACACAATCACAGGCTTTTTTGTATTTGATGCAGCACATGTGTTGGGTATCAATGGCATGTTTTTTCCATGATTTGCGATATGGTCACGGATGCCATGATGCTGTTGGAAGCCAGCTTGAGCATTTGGTTGTTTCTTTTCCATGGCGGTGCCAGGTGTTGTTGTATGTTGTTGAGGAGGATCATTGAGGAGGCGTGAGGGATGAGGCCGTGAGGGTTGAGAGCATGAGGGTTGAGGGCGTGAGGCTGTGAGGGCGTGAGGCTGTGAGGGGTGAGGGTTGAGGGCGTGAGGGATGAGGCTGTGAGGGTTGAGGGCGTGAGGTGTTGAGGCCGTGAGGGTTGAGGCCGTGAGGGGTGAGGGATGAGGGTTGGAAGCCAGCTTGAGCGTTTGGTTGTTTCTTTTCCATGGTGGTGCCAGGTGTTGTTGTATGTTGTTGAGGAGGATCATTGAGGAGGCGTGAGGGATGAGGCCGTGAGGGTTGAGAGCATGAGGGTTGAGGGCGTGAGGCTGTGAGGGCGTGAGGCTGTGAGGGGTGAGGGTTGAGGGCGTGAGGGATGAGGCTGTGAGGGTTGAGGGCGTGAGGTGTTGAGGCCGTGAGGGTTGAGGCCGTGAGGGGTGAGGGATGAGGGTTGGAAGCCAGCTTGAGCGTTTGGTTGTTTCTTTTCCATGGTGGTGCCAGGTGTTGTTGTATGTTGTTGAGGAGGATCATTGAGGAGGCGTGAGGGATGAGGCCGTGAGGGTTGAGAGCATGAGGGTTGAGGGCGTGAGGCTGTGAGGGCGTGAGGCTGTGAGGGGTGAGGGTTGAGGGCGTGAGGGATGAGGCTGTGAGGGTTGAGGGCGTGAGGTGTTGAGGCCGTGAGGGTTGAGGCCGTGAGGGGTGAGGGATGAGGGTTGGAAGCCAGCTTGAGCGTTTGGTTGTTTCTTTTCCATGGTGGTGCCAGGTGTTGTTGTATGTTGTTGAGGAGGATCATTGAGGAGGCGTGAGGGATGAGGCCGTGAGGGTTGAGAGCATGAGGGTTGAGGGCGTGAGGCTGTGAGGGCGTGAGGCTGTGAGGGGTGAGGGTTGAGGGCGTGAGGGATGAGGCTGTGAGGGTTGAGGGCGTGAGGTGTTGAGGCCGTGAGGGTTGAGGCCGTGAGGGGTGATGGCGAGAGGGGTGAGGGATGA
>JAAGKR010013890.1:0-12918 GCA_011419295.1 Clarias macrocephalus
CATCATCACATCACCACCACTTCATTATAATATTAATCATCATCATCTTCATCGTCATCATCACATCACCACCACTTCATTATAATATTAATCATCATCATCTTCATCGTCATCATCACATCACCACCACTTCATTATAATATTAATCATCATCATCTTCATCGTCATCATCACATCACCACCACTTCATTATAATATTAATCATCATCACCATCATCATCACATCCACCGTCATCACAACACCACCACTTCATTATAACATTAATCATCATCACATGATCATCATATCACCACCACTTCATTATAATCCTCATCTCATCACCATCATCCTCATCACCATCATTACATCATCACAACACCACCACTTCATTATAATATTAATCATCATCATCTTCATCGTCATCATCACATCACCACCACTTCATTATAATATTAATCATCATCACCATCACCATCATCATCACATCCACCGTCATCACAACACCACCACTTCATTATAATATTAATCATCATCATCATCACCATCATCATCACATCCACCGTCATCACAACACCACCACTTCATTATATAACATTAATCATCATCACATGATCATCATATCACCACCACTTCATTATAATCCTCATCTCATCACCATCATCCTCATCACCATCATTACATCATCACAACACCACCACTTTATTATAATATTAATCATCATCATCATCACCCTCATCACATCATCATCACATCACCACCACTTCATTATAATATTAATCATCATCATCTTCATCGTCATCATCATCATCACCATCATCATCACATCCACCGTCATCACAACACCACCACCATCACATCATTATAATCCTCATCTCATCTCATCACCATCATCTTCATCATCACCATCATTACCACCACTTCATTATAATATTAATCATCACATCATCATCACATCATCATCATCACCATTTTCCTCATTTACCACCCCATCATCACATCACCACCACTTCATTATAATATTAATCATCATCATCTTCATAGTCATCATCACATCACCACCACTTAATTATCATATTAATCATCATCATCATCACATCCACCGCCATCACAACACCACCATCACATCATTATAATCCTCATCTCATCTCATCACCATCATCTTCATCATCACCATCATTACCACTACCATCACCATCACAACCATCATCATCACAACACCACCATCACATCACCACCACTTCATTATAATATTAATCATCACATGATCTTCACATCATCATCATCATCATCATCATCATCACCATTTTGCTCATTTTCACCATCCCATCATCACATCACCATCACTTTATTATAATATTAAACATCATCATCACATCATCATCACCATCACAACCACCATCACCACCACTTTATTATAATATTAATCATCACATCATCACCACCATCACATCACCATCATCGTTAAATCTTCTGTATGAATTGATTAATATTCCTCATTTATTATTTATATTCGAGCACTTTTATTTCATTTCTCAGTGAATAAGACATGAATAATTAAATATTTATTAATTACAGCAAAATGATTTCTATGAAAAATATTTTAATTGGCATATGCTACATTTATTTATCTATAAATAGAATTTCATTTTAAAAAAGAACGCAAGAGTAAGAAATCGAGGGAAGAAAAAGGGCTAAAGAAAAAAACTTTAATTTAAAAATATTGTTTTTCTTTTTTGTCTTTGGTTACTAACTCGCTCTGTGATTGGTTAACAATAAGCTCTGTGATTGGTTGATTGATTCCTTAATTAATTAATTAAATAATTGAATTATTTATCACAATTGTATCTAACCTCCCCACTTCCTGTCTCTCTGTCTAGGCACTTCCTGTTTAAGCAAGGCTCGGGTTCCTCTACACTTTTCAACGCGACCAATCAGAACTACCCCCTGACCTCCAGTACGGTGTATTCTCCTCCCCCTAGGCCGTTACCCAGAAGCCCCATCTCTAGGCCGCTCTTCTCCTTCAGTAAACCCTATCGCTGCTGTAACTGGAAGTGTACGGCACTCAGCGCCGCCGCCGTCACCGTAACCCTCGCCCTGCTCCTCACATACGTTATTGGTAAGTGTGTGTGTGTGTGTGTGTGTGTGTGTGTGTGTGTGTGTGTGTGTGTGTGTGTGTGTAACAGAAACATCTCTTTTCCTAATCTTAGTGTGAATGTGAACTATACATGTCTCATGTAACGATAAACATGTGCTTCTGTCAGAGCTGCTGTTGTAGAGAATTAATCAGTGTCTCCCGACAGCACTGTGGGGTCTGAGCTGGGTGTGTTTGCCTACAGGACTCCAGGCTGCTAATGTCATAATCACACTGAAGTTAAGATCTTAACTCACTCAGTTTCACGCTTTTGGGAGAACCAACTCGCTGTCTTCTTACCCACCTTTCTGTCCTCCATCTCACCCGCCTCTCTGTCCTCTGTCTCACTCGCCTCTCTGTCCTCTGTCTCACTCACCCCCCTGTCCTCTGTCTCACCCACCCCCCTGTCCTCTGTCTCACTCACCCCCTCCTCTGTCTCACTCGCCTCTCTGTCCTCTGTCTCACTCACCCCCCTGTCCTCTGTCTCATCCGCCTCCCTGTCCTCTGTCTCACCCGCCTCCCTGTCCTCTGTCTCACTCACCCCCCTGTCCTCTGGTTCACCCACCCCCCTGTCCTCTGTCTCACCCGCCTCCCTGTCCTCTGTCTCACTCACCCCCCTGTCCTCTGTCTCACTCACCTCTCTGTCCTCTGTTTCACCCATTCTCTCCTCCTAATAAACAAATGTAGGGAGAATGGATAAATAATAGAATAAATGATAGATGGACAGTTGAATAAAATGATGGGTGGATTGATGGAAAAATGGTTGGTTCGATGGTGGATAGATGGACGTATGAATAAAATAATAGATGGATGAAATAATAATTCTATAAAATAATGGATTTTGGAATAATGATGGATGGATGAATGGCAAAAACGGTGGATAATGAATTAAATGGCAGGCGTGAATAGATAAAATAAGTGATAATATGGTGGATGGATAAAATGATCCATGGATGGCGGGGGGTGTTGGCTAAAATGATGGATTGATGCATGGATT
Organism: Clarias macrocephalus; assembly: GCA_011419295.1. Lineage (NCBI taxonomy): Eukaryota > Metazoa > Chordata > Actinopteri > Siluriformes > Clariidae > Clarias > Clarias macrocephalus. The sequence goes on from JAAGKR010013890.1 coordinate 3,109, forward strand.
GATAAACTGGCGAATGGATGGATAGATAAAATGATAAGTCAATAAAATGATGGATGGATGGATGGATGGATGGATGGATGGATGGATGGTGGAATGGATGTACTGTATGGACAAAATTATGGCTGAGTGGATCCATGGATGGATGTAAAATGATGGTTGGATGGATGATCCTGGGAGTTTAGGTGATGGCCGCAGTCCCAGCTTCTGATTTGTATAAAGTCCGACCTGTATTACATCATCAGGTCACACCCACTCCACTCACTGTAAAATCCCCGAGTCTATCAGAGAGCTGTAACACACACAGTCTTCAGAGCGAAGGGTTAAACCTCCATCTTTATTCATCTTCATTTACTTTCTGCTCGTCTTTGCGAGAACGGCAAAAAGCTTTAGCATATAAATCATGATTTTCATTTCGCAGTCGTTCCTCCCATTCCTCTTTTACCCTCTCTCTCTCTCACACACACACACACACACACACACACACACAATCACTTACACGCACACACACTCACGCACACAGACGGTATTAACCGAACTCACACTGTGAAAAACTCCATTATGGAGATGAATATTTATGAACAAAAGGATGAGAGGGAGAGTAAGAGGAAAGAGTAAATATTCCCCAAGGCCATTCTGAGGTTAATGGTGTTAAACTTTTGTTGAGCCAAGTCACATTGTGTGTGTGCGTATGTGTGTGTGTGTGTGTGTGTGTGTGTGTGTGTGTGTGTGCGAGCGCGTATGTGTGTCTGATTTAAACACAAGCCGATCAGCCGTACTCATTTAAAAACAGTTGTTCACTCATGCTTTTGCTTTAAAAAAGAGAGAGAGAGAAAGTGAGAGACAGCACCAGAATAATGACACACTTCACCCTGTCGTGTTTCCGCAGAGTTGTCTGAAATTACCATTTAACAGAATTGCAGTTAATAATGTCTAGGGTCAAAGGTCATGCAGCAGTCTCTTCACCATGTGATTCCAGATGCTAAAGTTTGATTTTTAACACGAGTTTTAGCGAGAGCCGTGAAGACAAGCAAAGATGAAAGAAAAAGTCAGAGTGTCGTAAAAAAATAATAATAAAAGGAAAAGGAAAAAATGAGAGCACCTCGTCTCGGTAAGGAGAGGACTCTAAACACAGCCGACAGCAAGCCAAGGTAAAGGCGAGATTCAATTATTTTTGAACGTGACTGATGAGGACGTAAATGCAAAAGTTCGTAAACTCGAATTTAATATTGTACTTGCTGACTCGGAAATAGATCCACCTCTGATCCGCCAGCTCTGCATAACTCATAATCATAACCAGGGCTTAGGAAGATCAGATTGCTGTCTGGGTTCCCAGGTAAATAGATGCATGTGTAGGCGTTTGGTTCCAGGGTAAAACGTTATATAGACAGATACAGAGGTTCTGCAGAAGTTCCAGGGTAGACGTGACCTTCCTAGATAGGTTTGGTGTTTTCTGAGAGGCAGTATACCGAGTAGGCACCAGGAATCCTGATGAGGTGTGGATTGTTTAATCTCTCAGTAGGCACCTAGGTAGGCCCAGTATTCCTGGATAGGAAAAAGGCCGTAGTGTTTTTGCCGAACAGCTTTCTGGCCAATGATGGAGTCCCTGTCTCTTGATTCCTATGTATATATGATGTGTGTCCTAGTTAGACAGGTATCTGAGAAGATATGGAGTCCGCAAGATTAGGGATCCAAATGTAGACATAGGGTTACTGGGTAAGGAAGGACTTCCAGAGTAACGCTGTGGTTCTTGTGTGGGGATAGTCAGCAGATTCCTGGGTGGGAATAAGGGTTCTGGTAGGAAGATGGTGACTGTGAGACAGATAACTGTAGACGTATTTGGTTGCTATATGATAATGAAGAAGGTACTTGTTAAACAAGTGGTATGGAGTCCACAAGAGGAAGGTTCCAAAGTAGGTAAATGATTTCTGGGTGGGTAAGAGGTTCAAACGAGGGAAAATAATATTGGGGTCCTCTGTAAGAATATGGTTTCTGGATGGAAGAAGGTTTCTGGGAGGCAGATACCCGTGCACACATTTGGTCCCTGTGTAAACATGACATGGTTTACTGTAGGCAAGTATAAGGAGGTATAAAGTCCCCAAAAGAAGTAACCTAGATCAGGGCTTCTGTGAGATAGTGGGTGGGAATGAGGTTCCTGGGACACGGATACCTGTAGATGGACATACATCTTAGGGCTTCCTAAGGGACAGGTTCCAAGGTAGTCAAAGGATTTCTGGGCAGGTGATGGCTTCCGGAGAAGGCACATAGGTTTGTATTGGAAATATTTGGATTTCGGGATAGATAAGGGATTTGGGGGCGGTGATAGTTACAAGGTTGCTGGGTGGGAATACGATTTCTGGTAAGAATAAGGTTATTGGGAGGCAGATACTTGAAGATACACCTGGTTCCTATGTAAATATGAAGCAGATATTTCATTGGCAGATTAGGAGGAGGTCTGAAGTCTCCAACATTCCACAGGAAGGTTCCAAGGTAGTCTAAGGGCTTCCAGAGAACGCACATGATTCTGAGGTTTCTGAGGTGGAGATCTTTACAAGGCTCCTGAGTTAGATTTCTGCTAGGAATAGTGTTCCTGGTGGAGATATGGAGACCACAAGAGGAAGGTTGCAAGGTTGTCCAGGGGTTACTGGGTTGGTAAGGGCTTCCAGAGAAGACACATGAGTATAGTGTGTGGGTAGTCACAGGGTTCCGAGTGGGAAAGAAGTTTCCTGTAAGAGGCATCCAGGTTTTTGGAGAAGTTCTCTGGTAGGGGTAGTCCTAAGTTTCCTGTGCATGAGGGGATTCATTTAAACCTTTGATTTGCATCTGAACTTTTCTCATCTTTGCCGTTGTAGAAATTTCATTACCCCCTTCTGAACAAACAGAATCCAGAATTCATCAGCTCTGTGGTGTAGATGATTTTTTTTTTATTTTATTATTTTTTTTACGATGGTCGAGTGCAAGAGTGATGTTTTGTGTCAAGCTGTGCTTGGTCAGATGTTTCAGGAACCGGAGAAATTGTAGTTAATAATGTGCCTGAGGGTCAAAGATCCTGCGCTAATGATGTTTCTGCTACGAGATGTTCTCATTAAAACTCCATTTGCTCTTTCGTTAGACTGCGTTCTTCTCAAATTCTCATAATAGCGTGTTAGAGTCGAATCTGAGTGAAAAAAAAAAAAAAAAAAACCTGTGGCAGTTCTGGGATTAAAGCCCTCAACCTTCCAGACAAGAACCTCGTCTTCTGATGTTGTTTCAATTTAATAAATGAAGTTACAATTTAATAATTTTGTCTTTCGCTTTATCTTTTAATGAGCTCTCGTGTAAAAGCTGCAGTTATTAGCCTTGAGGGAACAGGAGAACATTTTTAAGCACGCTTGAAAAGTGTGTGTGTGTGTGTGTGTGTGTGTGTGTGTGTGTGTGTGTGTGTGTGTGTGTGTGTGTGTGTGTGTGTGTGTGTGTGTGTGTGTGTCGTTCTGTGGAGAGCTTAGCTGGCACAGTGTGTGTGTGTGTGTGTGTGTGTGTGTGTGTGTGTGTGTGTGTGTGTGTGACCGTGAGGTGCATGTGCTTCCATTTATGCCTTAATTAAGGAGCAGTCTCTGTAGAGAGTAAATGGCGAACTGTGTGTGTGTGTGTTTGTGAGTGTGTTTGTGTGTGTGTGTTTGTGAGTGTGTTTGTGTGTGTGTGTTTGTGTGTGTGTGAGACACCTCTAAGCCATTCAGGTGTTTAATGACCAGGCATGCACTGTCCCATAATTAGCCGTGTGTTTGTGTGAGAGAGAGACATTAACTAGAGACCTTACATAATCTGTGCAATAAAACTGCCCAATAAACAGGAGTAACATATTCACACACACACACACACACACACACACACACACACACACACACACACACACACACACACACAGTCCTGCCTCTGTGGAACGGTGAATAATTTTCCTTTTTGATAGCAGCTAACACATGAGGACTAACACATTCTTCTTTCATGTGTCACACATCAAATATAAATCACATGCTTCCACCTGTGTGTGTGTGTGTGTGTGTGTGTGTGTGTGTGTGTGTGTGTGTGTGTGTGTGTGTGTGTGTGTGTTTAAGGTCGAAAAACACACCCTGAGGTTGAGAATGTCTTAAGAACAAAAATATAATAAAAGGGTATTAAAAGGTCATGACGTCGGGAAGGCAGATGAGGCCAAAGGGAGAAGGTTGGACGCACCGCAGAGAGGAACGTCGATCTGCGCATCCGCCGACATTCCGGAAGACTTCCGAGGAGATGAACAGTTCCGGATATAATTAATAAATTTTTTTGCAATGAGATTTTTCTTTCCAGGAGAGTTCTGAAGTTAAATGTGTAAGGAGATGTTCCTGGTTCCTGGAGAAGGTTGTTTTCAGGATCATCAGGTCAGTGATTCCTCTAAAGGAAATGAAGATCTCTGGAATTTTTCTGGATTATAACTTTTCCAATTCCAGAACATTCCCGAATGAAGATTTGTAACGTTGTGGACCAGTTCCTTTTTGTTTCTAGAACTCTCCTGAAAGAGAACTAACCGGCCTCCTGAAAGCTCCTGAAAAAGTTCTCGCCAACATTCTCTTTTACAACGGATCTGCTGGGTTTGTTGTTGGTGTTTTTTTTTTTTTGGAGACTCCTGGACTTTAACCTCATTAAAGCTCTTTCCTGAAAGAGAACCCGTTCCTGACTTCGCGGGTATTCTTCTGTGTTCATTTTGAGGGAATGAAGATCTCTGGGATTCTTCAGGATTATAATGTTTCTGTTCTGTTCTTTTTTTATGCCAGTTGGAGAAGCGTTTTCTTTCTTTTCTCACGGGAAATACCATTTCCAGAACATTCCTGAAAGAGAACTGGACCAGTCATTTTTTTCTCCATAATGGACATAAATATTACTATTTCTAGAACTTTCTTGAAATAGATCTTGCTGAAGAATTCCTGAAAGGACCCAAAAGAATTGTCTGTCACTCAAGTTCTGCAGGGTTTTTTCGAGACTCCAGAGTGATGATAACCCCTCAGATTCCATTTTCCTCTAAGCTCTTTATGGACCTTTCCTGAAAGAGAACGTCTAAGTTCCTGGACTTGTTCTCTTTCAGGAATATTCCTGAATCCTATTTTGGGGGAAATGATGAGTTCTTTTTAACTTTTGAAGGAATGAAGATTTCTTGATAGGGAACTGGGGAGACTGTGCTTCGGGAAAACTCCACGGTTCCGTGAAGTCCTCTTACACTCCTGATGTCGTTTGTCTACAAAGCCCTTTGTAATGTGTAGCTCGACCATGATGCTCCTTCAGCTTGACACTAGTGCAACAACAAACCGAAGAAGAAAATGATTCTGCTTGACAGAAACTGTGGTAGACGTCAATTTGTTGATTTTTCTCCAGATTGTCATCTGATCAGGATAGATGGAACATGATGCTAAACTGGATGCTGAGCGTATTTTATCGTCGGCGTGCGACTCTAAAGAAAGCGAACCTGAGACGCTGAGCGGGTCTCGGCTGATCGACTGCACTCGGGCCAAAGGGGAAATCGTGTAACGTTTGATTTTTTATAGTTCTGAAAAATGACAGGAGAGAGTAATGAATTAACTCCGAAACCTGATTCGGGAGAGGCAGGGAAATAAAACTCTCCCTGACTCCGTGTCACGCTGATCGATTGAAAACAAAGCCTTGAGGTGTTCTACAAACGCGAGTCACACAGGGATTACAGCGAATTACTGCCAGGAACCTTTAAAAAAAAAAAAAAAAGGAGTCGGGCCGTCGTCAGGCTGGTTACCCGGAGCAGGGAAAGGTCAACATCTCTTTTAGAATGTCGATGTCCTCTAACAACCCACATTTTGCACTTTCCAAATGATCAGGGTGACGAGGAGAGAGAGAGAGAGAAGGAGAATCGAGATCCATCTCGCTATATATTGGCTGTAAACACTGGGTGACTTACATCATGTCAGGGTTTAACTGCACCATGAAAAGCGATCGTAAAGCCAATAACAAATACACGGCGCTAGCGCTGTAAAGCTAACCCGCTTAACAACACACTAATCAGCCCGAAAATCACTCGGATTAAACTTTGATCTGGTTGGCAGTAACTTTGTTAAAAAGCTACCATGCGTTGGATTAGAGGTTCGGCCTGTTGTTTGGATTTGGTGCGTTTTTATACCGACTTGTGTGTAGAAGTAAAAAATGCTCAGTCGATGTAACTGTTGCGGCTTCGCGTCGCTAGAACACGGACAGTTTAATCGCCACTTCATCCGCCACCTGCTCGTCGGTCCATGCCGTCAGAACGCCGTTTCCAAGTACACATGCAGCGGAGGTTTTCAGTTTTACGTCCTTGTAGTGTTTTGTTACGTCATCATTGGCTACCCGAACATCGTAGCATGTTTACGCGTATAAACACACGCCGTTTCACTTTCCATCGTTTCTTTGTCTCGCTCTCTTTCTTTTTCAAACACAAACTCTTTCTCTCTGCAGTTCTTTCATTCTCTGACTCGGTGCAGAAGAACTGAACGTTCCCTATCATAACGGAATAACAGCTACGCCTTGATATTCGCTTCGCGCGCGGGCGGGAGACCGAACACGGCACGCGGCGTCGACCGAAAGACGATCCGAGAGAGGATAAAAGCCGTCATCTTTCTCAATACTTTTTTTTTTTTTTTTTATATTTACAGTTCTGTTAAAGGCCTTCCCGTGGTTATGAGTGTTCAGAGACGGGCGAGAGACATACAGGCGGAATAACGGAGAGAGAAAGAGAGAGGGATTAGAGAGAATGATGTAGACTCTGCACTCTGCACAGAAACCAATATCCTTATTTGCTCAATTTTATTACATTCTAAAGAACTCACGGCGGAGCACACTACACACACACACACACACAGACACACACACACACACACACACACACACACAGACACACACAGACTCACACTGTGCTCTACATGCACGCTCGAGCGTACTTTCCAATATCCGACTTTCATTAGAACGAGAGGATGAAGGGAGACGGTGGGCTTGTGATAGTGAGAGGAGATGAAAGGAGGAAATATTGCGCAGGCTAATATAGCAATATTGATTAGCATGAAATGTCTAGTGCAGCTCTCTCTCTCTCTCTCTCTCTCTCACACACACACACACACACACACACACACACACACACACACACACACACACACTACACTTTCTTTTAGATTATTAGGTGCAATTACTTTACATGATCTACAGAATAAAGCGTCCCAGAGTGCACTGCAGCTGCTCCTGTACTTACATCTTCGTGTCTAATCTTATTTACGTGTGTTTTATGTTTAGCGTGAACTGGAACAAGGCTGTTTTGGGGAATAAAGGCTGACGTGGCGATGCAGTCTCTTGACCCTACACTTAACGCTTATCCTAAAACCTAAACCTAAACCCTATTCTAAACTCTAAGCTTAAACCTTATCTTTAATCATCAACCATAATTCTTAGCCCTAATCCTATATCATAGACTCTAACTTTAACCCTAATCCCTATAATTAACACTGGGCTGTAACCCTAAACTCTATCCTTACCCCTAGACCTTATCAATAAATCCTATCCTAAACATTAAGCCCTAATCCTAAAATGTATTCTTATTCCTAAACCCCAATACTAAACACTAACTTTAAACACTAGACCCTATCCCGAATTTTTAGCCTTAATCGTTAATCCTAAACCAAAACTCTATACATTATCTATTAATCCTAATCCCAATCCAACAACATAACTCTTAACCTTTTAACTCTTAATACTAAACCCTAATCCTAAACATTAGCACTTAACTTCTCTGAACAGGAAGGTGTAAAGAGTAGAATGAAGGACTATTGTCTAGTGTTTATCCTAATCCTAAATACGGTGGTTCGTTCTTCGTACGTGGCTTGAAACATCCGAGATGAATTGACAGATCTAAGATGAGATCATGGCGCTAATTACGATGTGGCTAATTCGGTTCTTCGACACACCTGTTGTTGATGATGAGTATCGCTGGATTGAGTTGTCTAGGATTATTGCGCGTTCGTGCGTTTGTTTAAAAGACGATACACATCGACAGTAGAAACACTGATCACAACCCCAGCGATTGGGTGACGAAATGGCAGAAGAGCAGCTCGATTCTTTTTTCTCAAGCGGAGCAAAAGCATTTATTAGAGGGTTAAATTTCAATCTTTAATAAAGATAATTTAAAATAAAAGTAATTATTAAATACGTGAGTGCTGCCCGTGTTACATGTAATGTGTGTGTGTGTGTGTGTATATATATATTTATATATATATATAGTGTATACACGCTCAAATCCTATTTGTATTAGTTGAACAAATTTGATATTTTAAGTAATCATAAGTACTTAAGTAACAGTAACTGTCACCTCAAAGTTTCACCAATGCTCTGGTGGCTCAGTGTTTGGTGTCTCGCCTGCCATGTGAAAGACTCGGGTTCGGTTCCCGCGCTGGATTGAATTTACTTTATTTGCAACAAATTCAAATATTGATATTGATAGATTGAAAATTACTTAAAAAAATATTTAACTGATTACCTCAAATATTTTGAGTTTTGCCAACTTAATCGGGTTTACAGTGTAAAAGTGATAATCTTCACACCTTCAGTAACCTGTTGCTCTCATAAACGGACAAGACATGACTGAGACAGATTTGAGAAAATAACCTGCACTTATATAGACGCAGTCGGGGGACAGAATGTTACATATGATTAGACACACACGGAGATTAACACACGAATGATGACCACAGACACACACACACACACACACACACACACACACACACACACACACACACACACATGTGTACAGATACTGTATTTATGTTTAAATACATCCATCCATATATTCATGTAAGATACTTTTCTTTTCCCCGCGGAGTCAGTCCGCGTCAGTCAGTCAGGCTCTTTAACCAATCAGATGTGATCTCGCCATTTCAGCCAATCATTACCCGGCAGGAGTGCAGCCGAAATCCTGTTTACATGAAATAAACCTTCTCCAGAGCAGCTTTAAGCTTACGGACATGTTGCTATGACAGCAAACGCGAGATTCGCTTTGAAGAACGAAACAATCCAAGACCAGGACAAATCCACAACAATCAAATCCAGATAACTGAATTAGCGACGTACGAAGACCGGACCCCTGTTCCTAAATCTTAACCCTAAGCCCCAACCCTTAGGCCTAATCCTAACCCTAATGAGCGTGCGGGTAGCAGATGAGCGTGCGGTTACTTTCTCAACAGATGAACGCAAATGTTGCATTACTTTACGAATCCACCTAATCTCATTAGCATATTAACTGGCGTGTAAAGTCACTGTGGGGTCACGAGGTTGAGGACACGCAGAGGAACAGTCAGGTGTCACCAGGAGACAGTGCTGGAGAAAGAGGGGCTCTATGAGTACCTGGGAGATCAATGACGTCATCATCATCATCATCATCATCATCATCATCATCGTATACGTTGATTCATATTTCATATTTTAAAGATCGTCTGTTAATTTATTTTACTGTCTTACATTCGACAGCAACAATCAGGCTCTAGTTTTATATTCTTCAAAAACAAACGTGTGTGTGTGTGTGTGTGTGTGTGTGTGTGTGTGTGTGTGTGTGTGTGTGTGTGTTTGTGTGTTTGTGTGTGTGTGTGTGTGTGTGTGTGTGTGTGTGTGTGTGTGTGTTTGTGTGTGTGTGTGTTTATGTATGTGTGTGTTTATGTATGTGTGTGTGTGTGTGTGTGTGTGTTTATGTGTGTGTGTTTATGTGTGTGTGTGTGTGTGTGTGTGTGTGTGTGTGTGTGTGTGTGTGTGTTTATGTGTGTGTGT
>JAAGKR010013892.1:0-12913 GCA_011419295.1 Clarias macrocephalus
AATTTTGGTGAGCTTGTGCAAATTGTAGCCTCTTTTTCCTATTTGTAGTGGAGATGAGTGGAACCCGGTGGGGTCTTCTGCTGTTGTAGCCCATCCGCGTCAAGGTTGTGCGTGTTGTGGCTTCACAAATGCTTTGCTGCAGACCTCGGTTGTAACGAGTGGTTATTTCAGTCAAAGTTGCTCTTCTATCAGCTTGAACCAGTCGGCCCATTCTCCTCTGACCTCCAGCATCAACAAGGCATTTTCGCCCACAGGACTGCCGCACACTGGATGTTTTTCCCTTTTCACACCAGTCTTTGTAAACCCTAGAAATGGTTGTGCGTGAAAATCCCAGTAACTGAGCAGATTGTGAAATACTCAGACCGGCCCGTCTGGCACCAACAACCATGACACGCTCAAAACTGCTTAAATCACCTTTCTTTCCCATACTGACATTCAGTTTGGAGCTCAGGAGATTGTCTTGACCAGGACCACATGTGCAGAAATAAGTGTTTGTGTATTCGGTGTTCGGTCCGATGCAAATGTGCAAATGTTCAGTGGTTGGTTTGGTGTGTTCCAAGTGAACATTCCAAAGTCCAATTCAATTGAGTTCTATATAGAGTTCTGTACTTTAGTTATATTAGAGAATAATTTATACTTTTCCTCCACTGAAAAGTGCTGCAAATATCTGTACTTTTACTTAACTACATTTTTGCATGGTGTTGCACTACATAGCCACAGTGGCGGATTTGAATCAGGAATTCAAATACCTGCTGACTCTTATGAATTGTTGCGTCACTTGCTTTTTGTTTGAGTCACGCTTAATAACGTAACAGGTGTTCGGTATCATAAGCGGAGCAGATAACGATGAAAACAGCATGTGTGAAAATGGAAAGGAGGTAGGAACAGATTGATTTTTTTTTTATTATTATGAAAAACACCATTAACAAACCCTGTTCTTTTGATACAGAGGTACATTTTACTGGTGAGTACTTCTATACTTTATAAAGTACTTTCTGTGCCTACAAAACAGAGAGCATTTTTAAGGTGAATATTTCTTTACTAAATTCAATAAATAAATGAATAAATATTAGTAAGTAGATATTTCTGATATCAGTGAAGTCTGATTGGTCAGATGGTTTGCTTCCTGACAGTAAAACAAACAAACAATTTAATTTACATATTCGGGTCAACATCACTGTAAACTGAGAAAAAACAAACATTTAAAACAAAATAAAATTCTATTTAATTTCATATTAATTTTATTCAGGAGACTTCGGCTGATAGAAATGCATGTTTGTCAATTTTTATGAATAAACTGCAAACAGACAATGTATGAGACATTGAAAAATATGTCCACCCTGTCATCGCCAAATTCAGAGTAGAGTCACTGCATTTTTATCACATATTGATTAAAAGATTTACATTTTCACCAATATGTATTGGCTCCAATGAAGGTGATGTTAGTTAGTCACATATCTCCTAAAAAGTTTTTTATATTAGTTGATAGTTCACTCTGACAGGATGCACGTGTTTATCTTGCCAAACAATGATGATGATGTCTCTGATTACCTGAAACCGGAAAGGTTTTAAAAGAGACAGTTACTCGAAAATGACAGAGGTGGACATCGACTTCGGAGATACATACTTTTGTATGAACAAAAGTATTTGGCCAAATCTGTTAATTATTGAATTGAAGTGTTACAATCAATCAGGTCCCTTATCCTCAGTGAAGTGCATCTATTAATTAATTAATTAATTAATTCAGCATGCCAAGACATCTTGGACGATGTTATGCTTCTATTCAACTTTGTGCCAACAGTTTGGGGAAGGTCGACAAAGCAAGAACTATAAAGACATGGTTTGATGAGTTCAGTGTGAAAGAACTTGACTGGCCCTAACATAGAGCCGTAACCACAACACCACCTAGGACGAGATTGTGAGCCAGGTCTTCTCGTCCGACATCAGTGCCTGACCTCATAAATGCTCTACAGAATGAATGGGCACGAATTCCCACAGAAACACTCCAAAATCTTCTGAACAGCCTTCCAAGAAGAGTGGAAGCTGTTGTAGCTGCAAAAAGGGGGACCAACTCCATATTGAAGTGTATGTATGTATTTGGATACAATGTTATTGCTGGTTTATCCATATACTGTAGTGTATGTAAAATATAAAATAGAATATAAAAAAAATCATTTTATTTATAAAAATATCAATTTATTTGAACAATAAGAAAATATGAAAAGTATTTACATTTTGTGCCGTTAATCCACTAATTGCACTCATTGCATGTGGGAGGTGGCAAAATCACACACACGCACTTAATTAAAGAAACTTAGAATTGTACTGAAATATGCGTTAATGCTTGGTTGTAATAATAAAACCTAATTTCATTAGTTTTTAATTATTTTATAATTAACTATGAATTATAATAATAATAAATACATTAATTATAATCAATAAAATGTATCAATTACAATACTACATTATTATTAATTTATTATTATTATTATTCTTGGTCCTGGTGGAACGTTGTTTCGTTTCACTGTGTATTAAACTGTATATGGTTGAAGTGCCAATAAAAGCCGACTTGACTTGACTTAACTTGAAATATGTTAATTATAATGTTCAAATTGTGTTCAAATATGTTCATTATTAGAAATTTCCCCACTGTGGGAAGAATAAAGGTATATCTTATCTTAAGGTACTTTATATCTTATCTTATAACTCTGATGAGGACATCAAAGACACTTTCTAGCGATGTTAACCCATTTACATTAAAGATACAGTAAGGTTGTAAATGAAATACATTTTAAATTACACAACACTAAATAAACATTAGAATTTTTCCAGACACCTGTTTCCTGAAGTTGTTCCGTCCCCCGTCCTCTCTCTCTCTCTCTCTCTCTCTCTCTCTCTCTCTCTTCTCTTTTCTGTCTCTTCATACTTTTTTTCTTTCTGTGCTCAGTTCACATCAGTGTGTTAATCAATAAATAATCCCTCTTTCTTTTTTTCTCCTCTCTCTGACATCCTCCAGAGCATTGTTATCCAGGTTACCGACTGAGTCACGACAAACCACAGGGGGGAGGTGTGTGTGTGCGTGTGCGTGTGTGTGTGTGGGTGTGTGCGCGTGTGTGTGTGGGTGTGTGTGTGAGAAACAGAAAGAGGACCCCGGACACCCTCTTAACTTGCGATGGTACGACCCTATTATACACCCTATCTCACTATTTATCATTGGTAATTAAAATGTCACACTTTTTTTCCTCTCTTATTATTTTTTAGAGCTGTTGTTGAATTTTGACCGCTGTGTTCTGCCAAGTGTCCCATCCCATTTAGTGAAATTTAAATGGATTCTGTAAACCCCTCCTTTCATTTTCCCTGAACATCTGGTTTGCTAACAAACTGTTGACCGCCAATTTCACGATTACGGCTTTTTTTGTTTGTTTGTTTGTTTTTTTGTTTTAATACTCGGGCCATCAATGAAGGCCTCGTCTCATTCCAAATGGAGGTGTGTGTATGAAGGCACAAACCCAAACTCCCATCTTCTACTCATCCCACATATAAACGCTTTCAACCTGGCAGCACTCGCTTGTTCCCGAAGCAGCCTGGTCTGAGATGTCAGGCTTATTCAGTTTTAATGACTTTATGTAATTATGTATGAATAAAAAATCGGCAGTAATATTTTGGAGAGGCTGTAATGGCACCAGAGGGCAGGAAGCTGCTGCTGGAGCGCTGCATGGAGCATTATCCTGTTTTTGTTTCATTATTTGTGGCTTGGTCTGGTGTGAGGGTGAGATTTGCATATGAATGTGTGTGTGTGTGTGTGTGTGTGTGTGTTTGTGTTTGTGCTCTGTGTAATGGTGTTTGTTTAACTCCAGGCCAAGACTTAATACAATGTATATTCAACAAGATACACTTACGAACAAAGCCTGTGCTCAAATGGCATCCTGAAGCCCGCGGTCTGAATTTGGATTTGTCACAACTCTAAAGCAAGTTAAATTAATAACGAAAGGCAATTTATAGCATTTACATGTTTCTACACCTTTAATGTGCTTTAAAAGAAAAAAAAAACATTTAAAATGACCTAAATTCTAATTTTATTTGTCACACACACAAGCACACACAGTCATAGAAAATATATTTACACTAGAGAACAAAAACAAACAAACAAACAAGAAAAAAACAAAGAGACGCCTTAAAAACTGGCAGTAGAATTCACTATTGATGGTCTGGCCCTTGGGTATGATTTCACGAAGCACAATGCCATGAATGTTGAAAACGATGATGAGCATGCAGTCGGTCGAGCCTTTTTCTGTCATGTAGATGATGGGCCCTTCCTCTGTGACGACTGATGCTTCATCTCAGGGTCGTACCCACACACCCAAGTTTTATCCCTGGTAATGACCCTCTTGGCAGTTCTTGGCAGACTTCGATGTCATGTTCCTTCTGCTCCTGGATCAGCAGCCTATCAGAAAAACGCAAATCGTATGTGAGGCTCGTCTAGACCGTTCTGCACGACGCGCCGACTACGGCAGCAGTGTTTTTTGGATTGTTCTCTGACGATCGTCATGCACAAGCTGCCGAATGGTTTTGACATTTCCGGGGGTTTGAGCTCGTCACGTCAGTTTCAGCTTCCAGTGATGCGATTTAAAACACCTCGAACGATTCATTGTAATGTTGGCGTAAACTTGCTGAATCATGTCAAACATCAACTTGCTGTCCATGATGAGACAGAAAAATCTGGAAGCCTGGTGGTCAGAATAGCACCAGTTGCACAGCTCTCGATGTGCCTTTTGGCACACTGACTTATGAGGGTGGCTGCTTATTGGGATCGCGTGTGTAGCCTTGTGCTGCCATCTAGTGGCGTGTTTAAAAAAATTGTTTAGTACAACAGCACAACCTCGAGTGTAACAGTTCCCCAAACACCAGCATGATTATGATTTGTTTGTTTCTTTTTACTCCTCCAACACACATCATTCGTTTCCTAGCGGAACTAACTAACCGCATCTGGCGGAGCTGGTAAGAGCAGTTTTAATGAATTATAATATCATCATCTATGTTTACTTGCGGGGTCTCAGGGTTAAATCTAAATAGTGTTAAAGTGAAAGATGCACTCTATGTAGTGTATCCCTTCGTCCATAGACCAAGTAGTGCTCTTAATCAGGGGTTTAAAAAAGGATTTGGGATTCAGCCTTGAGCTAGTTAGCTTTGTAGCTAATGTTAACCATGAATAAAACAACATGGATAGTTTAGAGGCAGTTCAGAAGGTCTTAGAAGCACTTACTAAGGAGACAAAGTGGTGTTTAAGATGACATGACGTTATCAGATGCATTTTTTTGTTGTTGTTGTTGTTGTTGCTAAAACTGCTTCTGTGGCTGGTTGTGAACGTGGGTTTTGTCGAATGCCAGTGTAATTAAACACTGTAGAACACCTGTGTTGCAGCGTGACGCATATCAGTTAAATGTCCCAGTGCTGTTATACACTATATCACCACGTGTGTAATGCCTCTCATGCAGTGATTATTTGGTTGAAGCTAACTGTTGTATAATTATTTACTAATAAAGAATGATATTTTTTATTTACAGTTATGTTGAGGAGCATAGGCAAAGCAGGCTAGTTCTTCTCTAAAAGTTAATAAAACAAAACAAAACAAACCAAAAAAATCACATTATTTGGAAGTGCAAGCTTCCCAGTCCTGAAGATGGCGGTGATGTAAAAGTGCCTGATGCCATTAGCTCGTCTCCTGGGTTCTCTCAGCTCTACCCAGTAAAATGCACAAGGACAATGGAGGACAAATATAGAAGCGTGCACACTTAGTTTCTTCTTGTCCATTACTTTTTAAAAAATTTTTTGTCCATTACTTTTTTTTTTCCAGATTTTTACATTAATATTTAATTGAAATATGTTACAAATTTTGAATTAACATTTGCATTTAAACTTAAGTAAAGTGGAGGACATAGATTTATTATTATGAATATAATTAATTAATTCATTATCAACAATATTAATAATATGCATATGCAGACTATGCACTGTTTTACAAGATGATATATTGTAAATATAATATATAAACTTTAAAACTCTAAAATACAAATACGAAATTATATAATAAAAAAAAATGCACAAAATACAAAAAGGTACCATAAATATAATTATATTGAAGTTATGTATCTTTAAAATTAAGGCACTTCATTATATTACACATTTATATTAAATTAGATGAAATTGAATATTAATTGTTTAGAGAGTTATAAATTCTGTTCAAATAAACTTTGAAGTTGATTTCTAATTAAATACTTCATTATTATTTTAATTCCACGCCTTGTTTGTTTGTCCATTAAAAGTGTTGCATTGTGCACATGCTCTAATGGAGGTTAATTAATCATTTAGAGTCAGAGCCAAAGACAATCATACAGTCTTTTAAGGACTAAAATTTCAGATGGACTTACTCGACCACACACTCCCATGATAATCCACTGCGCAAGTGTTTGAATGCAAACAGTCCCCTAACACGGCACACTGATAAAAAAGCAATTAGTTAGCAGCGGTTTGAGCTCAGCCTCAGCAGCGGATCGTGAGCTTGGGACTTATCTGCGACTCCTGTGACCTACCGGACTGGATTTGAAAGCAACTGCTCAGGGGAGTGGGTGGTGTTCAGGGAGTTTCAGAGCCGTATTGTGCTGATGATGGCAGTCTCAGTGTGGGATCCTTACCGGATCACGGAAAATATCTTGCCGTTAAACCTCTGCTAGATTTGTCCTATAAGGGAAGGAAAAAAATTCTAGGAGATTTGTGTGGCTAAAAATGTCAACCTTAACACTTTTTCCCGTTACTATCATGTGCTCCTAGTATGACTCACTACAAATCACAATTGAAGCATTAAAAATGTTTTAAAAATTGTCAATCAGCATATAATTGATGATAAATTGCATAGCTATGCTGTCACAAACAAAAATGCAGTTTGCTTTATCTAGTTCCCACAAGACTGTGGGAGGTGGAGTTATAGCATTTTGCAATATGACACAAAAATTACACTTGTACAGTCACAACATTTTTGACATAATAATTGGCAATTTATGCTTATTGACACCTTTTGTGACTCAAAGAAACTATGCAAAAAAAATAGACTGTCAGTTTATGATGCTTAGGAAAAAAGTTTTAGTTTTCAATGGATTTATCTCATTTTGCAGTCAATACATTTTAAATCCTCTACTGTTTGCACACAAACAATGTTGATAAGAAAATATCACAGATCTGAAATGCAAGCAGACAAAATTATAGCAACATTAATTAAACATCTCTATTAATGAACAGCATGATACAGAGACAGGAAGGATTCAGGCCTCCACTTTTACTGCTAAATGTGGCTAGGATCGGCAAGATCACTCATGCTGTCAGAAATTTTCAGCTGGGATGCTTTTTTTTTTTTTTTTTTTTTTTCCCCCCCCAGTTCACAAAGAGCAAATTGACCTTCAGACCCAGTGTTTGCACTGTCATGCTAACTCAGTTCTGGAATTTAGCATGCAGAGCACGTGAGTGGGAGGTAAAGGCAGCGCTCGTCAACATGATGATGACACGCTATTGGCAAATGCTCAAGCAGCGAGCGACTAAAAGCTCCTCGGGATGCCTGAGGGAACTCGACAGGGAGTGTAAAGCAAAGCTGTGGCCACACAGTGCTGGAGCCGTCTTGCTGTCGTGATTTACGGGCGTCTAAATGGTGTAAACGGGAGCACATTAGCGCAAATTGATTGTTAGTGTTGTGTCATGTGTACAATGTGTTTGTCTTGTTTATTGTTACAAGGAAGGGCTGCGAGTGGCAATATTGTGGGTGGAATATTTAGTTGTTGCAAACCTAAATCTTCATGAACTTCTCCTTTACAACCTCATACGTTGTTCTGATCAATGATTAAAAACATCCACAACAAAACCTGATTTGCTGATGTATCCTTTTTTTTTTTTAAATGCCTAGTGGTCAAAATGGGAACTGCAACAACTGCCAATACAGTAGATGCCCACTGGGGCAGGGGTAACGCTGCTCCATGCTTGGCAAAGGAGTCATGAGCAGGATGTGTAATGAGGTTGCCAGGGTGGTTGTTTTTACACCTAATATAAGAAAAAAAAAAAACACTAAAGCCACAAATATCTTTTTATAGGATTTTTTAAATGTAAGTTTAATAGCGAACTATTACAAACAAAGCCAAAATGTCTGTTTATACAGAATGACTATTATATAAGAAATTTTTTTAAAAGAAATCTTTTAAAGAAAGATAATTGCAAAGATACAAAAGTGAAAGAGGGAAAGATGGGCTGTAGAGTGCATAATGTCTGTACGTTAACAGAAATGCATGTGCACCACTGTGGCCTATCTTAAATTCTGAGAAAAATATTTCTCAATTAGTTTTTTTTTTCATTACTTTCAAGTATTTTTAATTTTGTTTGGTTGTTTTTTTTTTTAAGCTGAAACAGACAAAAACACCTGCTAAACTGAACAAAGGCTGCAGTAAACTTGTTGACTATATGTCAATGTTCATGATTCTCAACTACCTTTTACAGGCTTTATATCAATATATATAATTATATTATATTATATTGTCGTAAATACCATAGATCAAGTATGATGACCTCTCAATTTCATTTAGCCTGAGGCGAAGTCATTATTAAAGTCTCCAAATGCACATTCTAATCTTATCCATGCGCTTGAGCAAGTTTGAGTGTATACAGACTCATAAAAGTTCATGGACAAATCCAGGATCATCCATTCGAGCTCTGTAATCCAGAGCGTGAAAATTGCCCCAGTTTAGCCCCTGAGGTCCACCTTGCATTAATGTTTGAAATTTGGCTGCAAGTGTGTTAATGTGGAATATCCCCATGCCATTATAGCTGCTACTGGGAGTTCATTACGAGCTGAACCATGAACTCGCTGTCAAAACGTCCAGTGCTTCAAATGGCAGCTCAGGAGTGATGAAGCACTTTGGAAGAGTCTTTCCGGGGAAATATGTCCTGCTAATGCATCTGTTGCTTCTGTCAATCAAATTCCGTTTTTTTTCTTTTCTCCCAGTGTCATGCTTATCATTATATTAATCTGACATTTTATCGATCCAGTTGTCTGACTCCACCAGGAAAACGCATCAAGATTGCTGCCAAAGTGATGTCCAGTAGGTTAGTGAGTAGGCAAGAAATATTACTGATGTATTGAAGGTGTACTAAGCACTTAAAGTACAGTAGTATATATATATATATATATATATATATATATATATATATATATATATATATATATAGTATATTTGATGCTTGCACTTGATGATAAATATATTTATTGTACATATTTTCATTTTAAAAAATCAGGTTTTACCTAATAAGGGAAATTATGTAATATTACACTATTATTATTATTATTATTATTATTATTATTATTATTATTATTATTATTATTATTATTATTAATGCTATGGCTCACCTAGCTTGAAAATTGTCAGAATATTGCCAAATTGGTCGTTTTTGCAACTGATGATTACTTGGTTTCAAAATAGTGACTCAAAATCCTTAGCATCAACAAGAACATTTATTAACTCAACATTATTTGTCCCAGTTCCAAGTGACCATCATCACATGATTCTTCTCTGTGGTGTACATATTACACTAAATGTGCTAAATGGTTTCTCATATATTTGTTCAAATATGACGGGTCATCCAGATGAGTATTCAGTAGTGTAAAAAACAAATCTACAGATGTTACATTGAAGGAATTTACTAACTTGAGCCACTATTTGTTCTGTTGAGAAAGAGCATTGTTTTTTGTATTTTTTACCTATGATCTCCAAATTATATAACGAATCTTGCACAATGATCAGCCATAACTTTAAAACCAACTAGGTTTTGGGTTCGGATTGGGGTTTGGAGGCAGGGTTGGTCATCTTGAGCACTTCTCCTGCTGGGCCCCCTGCGTGCTGGCCTGTGGGTCAGTGGGTGTTCTGGTGCATCTCTTTAGTAGCCAGCGTGTACTGTACTTTCATGATGAGTTATACACAGGGCTTGATTTGAGATGGGATGTTAAAACCTTTACCATTCCTTTAGATATTTTTAAATAATACTGTGTATTATGTAAAATATATCATAAAAATGAAATATTAAAACTCTATGCATGATCATCTACAAACCATAAATAGCGGTGATTAGCAATCAGATTTCAATATTGTAACGCGCTGCTCACAAGCTCACACTGTTCGCATTTTCGCATCAGCCAAGAGAACAGTTCAAGCACAGCTTTTGACATGTTTCGAAAAGTTGAGAACTGAAGGTATGACACATGCCCACAAATCCTCTAAGCGAAGACCTGCTGAAAACGAAGGATTCAGTTTAACATGAGTTTTCAAAATGACGGACAGCTTCAATGATTATAAAAGACGTGTTCTTTACTCAATTTGTGTAATTTTATTCATAATCCAAAGAAGAGGTTTTGTTTTTTCATTAGATTTTGTGGCTTCACCTACGTGCTTGGGTGCAAAAGGGTCAAAAATTGATTTTTAAATGCCATAATAGTAATCTGATGATATGTGTGTGTGTGTGTGTGTGTGTGTGTGAGAGAGAGAGAGAGAGAGAGAGAGAGAGAGAGAGAGAGACTGACTGGTGCGTAGTGGTACAAAACTACAATACTATTGAATTAAATGATTTCATTACTAATCTTTATGTGGATTTTTATTCTACTCTTATAATCCTCCCCAGATGAAAAATTAAAGCCATGGAAAGAATCAAACGATAGTTTTGAAAATTGCATGTTTAAATGCACATGTCTTGTTTAAATGGCTCCAAGTTGATTTAATCAAGCTTATATTTTGTTAATTAAACTGTTCTTAATTTTTTTTTACATATTTGATATTTGGCAATCATTTTGTATGGTTAGTTGTAGGTCCCCCCCCCCCCCAAAAAAAAATAATAAAATTGAATAAATAAAATTAAAATAAAATTAATAAAAATACTTGACCACAGCATCCCCCTTGATTTCTTTATTTTTTACAATTCGCCTATTGGTTATTAGATCAGAGCGGATGGGTTGGCCATTTGAAGCACACTAATGTGATGTGTGTAATTGTATGTATGTATAGATAAAGAAATAAATGCTGCCTTGTTTGTTATTTATTATTAGTTATTGTCAGGTTTCCTATACACAAATATATTTATACATTTTAATGTGAAATGAATAATAACATTACATTTAAATAAAGTTTAATTAAATTCATAATTAATAACAAAAAAATAGATGAAACAAACAAAAAAATAGACGAAAAGGCATGGCAGGAATCTTTAAGTTTTTTTGTTTTCTCATCACTCTCCGTTAAGAGTATACTGCGTACAGTATGGAAGCATGGTCTTTCTGTGCCATTCATTTGACCAACAAAAAAGAAAAAAGAAAAAGGTGCTAAATAGGGCAGACAGACATTAACACATCATTTCTATGCTCCAATCAGTCGATTAAGGATGTAGCCCCTCAGGCTATCCTTGTACACCTGCTGGAACAGGGCAGGATCAGCATCCTTAAGCAGGGATACTGAAAGACACAATTAGAATATATTCAGTGCCTAACAAACTATGCCATTTTTAAAACATGTCAAGTGGCTTTACACTATGAATAGGAGTAAATATAACTTCAGTTATATTTTAGTGCAGGAAATATCGCCATTCTCTTGCAGGACTTGACCTGTCTTGATGCATACAGGAACAAGGGACCAGTGCAGGAAAATCCTGTCCTACGCTTGAAAAACATACCGATTCACCCAAAAGAAAAAAGCATCACAAAGAGGTCAACAACAAGAAGCACATTAAGCTCTGCAATTTGATGACCGTACAATTATTTTGTTCACGTCTTTTTCTTTCTATTAAAAACCTCAACAATTACTTTGACAGTCATGTTGCATTAAGATAATGACATAAGAGGTAAAACCTCCTAAAGTCTCCAAAGCCATTTTATTTATTTATTTATTTATTTATTTAAATTTATTTATTTATTTAAATTTATTTATTTATTTATTTTACTGTAGAATGACCCCCGGCAATGTGTGATGCATCATTTATATCTCTTTTCACTATACAGTTTATACTGTCGGTTGTTATTGCCCTTCATGCACAAAACCATATTTTCTTGTTAGACTCTCCATGCAAACAGGTGTCCCATGACCATTTCTTACAACTGAAGTATTGTTTTCTTCATTTAAATAACAAAAAAAAAAAAAAAAAAACGTGAAACACAAAACTGAGCATCAGCCTTGTATGTCTGTCCCCATCTAACATTAGTGGACACATTTGTTAACATTAC
This sequence comes from Clarias macrocephalus, assembly GCA_011419295.1. Taxonomy (NCBI): domain Eukaryota; kingdom Metazoa; phylum Chordata; class Actinopteri; order Siluriformes; family Clariidae; genus Clarias; species Clarias macrocephalus. Next base: position 12,293 of record JAAGKR010013892.1, read on the forward strand.
GACAGTATAAAAAACTGAACTAAGACCATTTATCATCATTTTTTGTCCTATTTCTGGTCATACAAAATAAATAGCGAGCTAAACTTTATGGACAAAAGTATTTGGCCAAACCTGCAATGATACTGTATCCAACTAAATATATTTCAATATGGAGTTGGTCTCGCTTTTGCAGCTATAAGCTTCCACTCTTCTTGGAACGTCATCCATAAGATTTTGGAGTGTTTCTGTGGGAATTCGTGCCCATTCATTTTGTAGAGCATTTATGACTGATGTTGAACGAGAAGGCCTCGCTCACAATCTCTGTTCCAGTTCATCCCAAAGGTGTTCGATGGTGTTGAGGTCAGGGCTCTGTGTTCGGGCCAGTCAAGTTCTTCTACACCGAACTCATCAAACCATGTCTTTAAAGTCTTTGCTTACCACAAATTTAGAAAGAAGCATAGCATTGTCCAAGATGATGTCTTTTGTATGCTGAAGCATTAAGATGACTGCTAGGTCTAGGAGAAGGAAAAGAGACAGGTTTTAACCAAGCTAGCTGTAGCTACAGTAGCGAACTGGCTAGAGGCAGCTGAACCTGCTTGGGTAAAATGAGAAGCCTTAGCCAGCTAGCCAGTGAACTATACC
>JAAGKR010013893.1:0-12909 GCA_011419295.1 Clarias macrocephalus
ATAATGTGTGAGAAGAAACACCATTTTCATTAGTTTTATATTTATTACCCCAAAAATGTAGACAATAACAAGGACAGCCCCAAATAACAAAACTTGACGATGTCAGTAGCGGCGTTTCCACCACTTGCCGCAGTGAAGCTTGACAGCTCCTCGCTGGCCTCATGATGTTGTTCTGAGGCGATGGTTCCACTCTGCCACAAGCGCCACACGCAGTTCTGCCAGGTCACTGGCATGTCAGGTTCAACTGGTCCCAGACCTGCTCTATGGGGTTCAGGTCAGGGGACATTGATGGCCACCATATGAGACACTCCAACTTCCTGAAGTCGAGCTGTGACAATTCTGCCACGATGTGGTGGAGGATTATCATCCATCAACAGAAAGTTGGGGTCGTGCTGGCGGAATTGGGGGATGATGATGGGTTCTATGATGTCTCTGAGGTAACAACGCCACAGTGGTGGAGTCAGTTGCGAATGGTTTGTCTGGAAACCCTTGTACCCCTCACATCTGGTAAACGGGCCTGCAGCTGTGTGGCAGTTACATAACGATGTCTCAGTGCAGAGGTCCTTAGGTACTGGTCATCGCTGCGGTCTGTCACTCGTGCGGCTCCACTCCTGGGTCTGTCATGAACTCTGTCAGTAGTTCTGTGTCCTGATGCAAGTCAGCTGGTGACACTTTGAGACACACCACACAAGTTCACAAGCAACATCTGACGGCCTGCCACCGACCCGAAGGCGTGCCATGGCCAGGTGGCGCTGCTCGTCCGTTAAGTGACGTGGTGTGTTCATGGCTGTTTGAATGATGAACTTGAATAACTCACTGACAATACCAGCTTTTTATACACAGAATGTTGAAATTGATGCCAAGGGTTGTCTTTTGGTATTGGCCCCAGTATAAGGCACAGCTGTACACAATGAGACCATTACATGGAAAACACAAAATGAGACGTCTATCATCCCAATACACTCACCTCCCCATCCCATAAAAATGTCTGAAGTGAAACAATCACCGTATGTATGACATCCACTCTCACAATATCCCTAACGTATTGTGAGTAGTATATATATATATATATATATATATATATATATATATATATATATATATATATATATATATAATTATTTTACAATGTACATCTTTACAAAGCAGCTTCAGAGAGTTACTGTTACTGTTCTATAAGGTCAATGTCACACTTGAGCTCACCCTGTTGTACTAAACATCAGCTGTGATGCCTATACTGTATATTTCACCTGTGTAAAATCAGCCATACTGTTTGTTTAGTACACTGAATGAGGGCTGATGCTCAAAACATCTGTGCCTCTGTTAGGAACCTCCACTAGAGGTCACTGTTCATGCCTGTCTGTCTGTAGTTTTTGTTGGTCGACTCAGTTTCCCAGAAGGCACCTCAGTCAGGTGATGAGTGCTCACCTGAACTGAGGTGGCTCATTAAAGTTTCTATAAATAGCAGTTTGTTCTGGGAACCTGGGACGAGCATTGTTGTTGAATGTTTGTGTTTGTTGTTGAATGTTGATTGTTTATTTGTATACAGTCATGTGGGCGGTCCTTTTTGTTTCCTTAAGTTTGTTTTGTAACCTTTGTTTTCAGAGGGCTCTAGTTTTGTTTTCTGTATGTTCTGATGGATTCATGGAGCTGCCTTGTTCAATGTTTAGCTAAGCTGTGTCTCCTCCTGTGTACTGTGTAAGTACTGTTCTGTGTCTTCCCTTGTACTCCATTAGATACTAACCCGGTTAGGTCAGCATCCTGTGTCTCCATATTCCGTGTAGCTACTAACCCAACTAACCAGTCCTGTCTCTAGTCTCTGTGCCCCTGGTCCTGTCTCTTCAGTCCTGTCTCTAGTCTGTATCTAGTCTCCAGTCCTGTCCCCATCTCTAGTTCCCGCCACGTCCTGTCCAGTCTTGTCTCTAGTTCCCCTATGTATCTTATGGAGCTGGAGCTAACTAGTTTCCTCATCCTCAGTCCCCTATTAGTCCTCTGTTCCTTGTCAGTTCTCAGTCCTCTGTGTTAGCGCGCCGTTCCCTGTGTTAGCGCGCCGTTCCCTGTGTTAGCGCGCCGTTCCCTGTGTTAGCGCGCCGTTCCCTATGTCTTTCCTGAGCCCTAGTTTTAGTTTACGTTTGTTGTTTTGGTTCCTTTGTTTGGTTATGTCTGTTTGAGTTTTGTAAATAAAGACTGTCTGTTTGCACACCCCTCTGCGTTCATGCCTACCATATATGCCCACGGCAACATCAGCCGGTCTAGCCAGACCACCAGCTAGACGCCCTGACAGCCTCATTAGAGGTTAAGTTTGTTCTAGGTGTATGTTACTATTTTCTTATTTGAATCAAAGGAATCTGCCAACATCCCTTAATCAAATCAAGTTATGAGTAAAGATAAGCCATGCCATGACAGTTGAGCAGGGCATTAATATGGGGCACTGAATTGCAATAGTCCACACAGATCCATGGGCACCAAGACCACTGGGCTGCTCCAGTCACAGACGGACTCCTTGATTTCCAGCATTGTCTCCATTTGTTAGGACCAAGGTGAATTAAACAACACTTTTGGACACTGGTCCCAGCTCTGCCCTTCCATTAGATGGAAAAACTGACGTGAATCGCATAAATCTTATCAGGTTTCTATGATCCCTTCATGAACCCCTGTTGTTTTTTCCCATGCTGTCATATCTTGCCACACGTGGTCATGTTTTCCCAGGCTGTCATGCTTTTCCCTACGCCTCTGTACCGCCCCTACCGCACACCGGTCTCACAACTAATTTTTCCTGGCATTTAAGAAAGCACAGTGTGCTGCCCTGCTGCCGGATTGTTGCGTGCTCCACAGCCCAGTTCTCTCGCATTTCTTTTCTCACCTATGATTCATGTGTACCTCGACCTTAATATTTTTATTTAGAGATTTCTCATATGGGTCATCGCTTTTCATTTGTTTGACCTGGCTTTAATTGCTTCACGGACTTTGACCTACACTTCGCCTCCTCGACTGTCGGGATTTATTTTTACTTTTTTTAAAGGTAAAGTGCAGGATAATTTTATTTTTACTTAATATTGTGTGTTGTTTTTTTTTTGGGGTGCTGTGGAACGAATAATTTGAGTTTCCATTACAGTGGAACCTTGGATTACGAGCATAATTTGTTCTGGAAGCAGGCTCCTATTCCAAAACTCTCGTAAACCAAATCTAATTTTCCAATAAGAAATAATAAACTCTAACTATTCGTGATACATGATACTTAGACCAAGACTTGCTCGTTTTTCAAGTAAAAATTTATTTAAAATCTTTGCTCGTCTTGCGGAACACTCGCAAACCGCTTTCCTCACAATCCGAAGTTCCACTGTATTTCTTATGGCAAAATTTTAAGAGTATATAGGAATTCGAATTTAACTGAATTATGCTCGTAATCCAAGGTTCTACGGTACTACCTTTATCTGCACTTGGTTTGTCACTACATAAAGTTCATAAGAAACTTTAATTTTAGATTTATAAAATGGTCTAAATGTGTAAAACTGTCTGTATGCAGGTTATAATTTCTCAAGCAGCAGTGTGTCTACTATAGAGAAGGAGACACTCACTTATCATCGCATCATCGAGGCTTTTCGCTTCGCCTTTGCTAAGAGGACTATGCTGGGAGATCCTCGCTACCTCAACATCACTGACGTGAGACACTGTTTACTTCTACATCATGGAGGTGTTGCTTATCAGGAGCACTACATTCCCACTAAATCACCCATTTGGTTTATGCTTTGTCTCTTGTTGACGTGTACAAAATCTACTACTGGTTTACTTGTGGGGTGTCCAGTATTTTTTAGTTTTTAAGAGAAATAATAGTGGCTGTACAAACATACACACATGTATATCATTTTGTTTTCTTCTGTCCCTTTTCAGCTCGTCCACAACATGACCTCTGAGTACTTTGCCAATATTATCCGCAATAAGATCTCAGATGAGACCACACATCCAGAGTGGTACTATGAACCAGAGTACTCAAACCCTGAAAGTTATGGGACAAGTCACCTGTCCATCCTTGCTGAGGATGGGAGCGCCGTGGCTGTGACCAGCACCATCAACTTGGCGTAAGATCAGAAACTTGAACATGCTGTACAGATTTTAGACAATCAGAACATATGGAACAGTGTATAAACAGAGCTGATGGTGTTTCTGTGCAGGTTTGGTTCTAAAGTGATGTCACCGTCCACTGGAATCATCTTTAACAATATTATGGATGACTTCAGTTCTCCAAAGTTCCCAAATGCATTTAAAGTTCCTCCTTCTCCTAATAACTTCATCCAAGCAGGTATCAAAGTATTTCTGTTGATTTCAAAACTAGAATTTTTTTTTATTCATTAACACTTGAAGTCTGGAGTCACCTACTCATTCAATGTTTCTTTCTTTTTTTTCAAATAAAATAGTAGCTACTCTAAGAAGTTATAGTCTCAGGATTAGCTTTAGTGCACATTGTGAATGAATGCATGTTGTTTCTCAAGCTAGTGTGCGTGGAAGTGTGAGGTCGCAGGGGCATTGCGCTCTTGGCATTGCAGCAGGGCAACCACAAAAAAGTCAGCAAGTGCAGACAGTAGAGCTTCCTCTGAAACAGCGCCTACAGCTTGGCTTGGCTAGCATGGTACAAAGCCTGGGAGGGACTGTACAGAGCATTACATAAAGCATGATGACAGGCAGGTGATTCAGATAGAGCATGACATGATTCAAGCAGAACATGGAGTATGCAGTTGGGCATGATTTAGACAAAACTTGATGTGATTCAGGCAAGACAGGGCATAATTTGTATTTGCTACAGGAGGCTGTGTCATTGTCCTCATTGAAAAGTTCTGGGATGCTAAGAGGACACGAGGAGTTTCCGGGTGTTGAGCAAATGTTGGCTGTCATCAGTGTGCAAAACTGTTCAAACAGTGGCTATTTGGAAAGAATCTTAAAAATAATGTTTTTAACACTTGTTTATTCACTATATAATTCTGTTATTTTATTTTTTTGCTGTCTTTTGATATATAATTTTTTTTTGTTGACAATTTAGAAAATAATAAAACTAAACAAAAGCCTTAAATTTATTTATTTACAGTGGAGCCTTGGATTAAATTTTGACTTGAAAAATGTCTTGATTTCCGAGTACCAAGTATCATTGAGTATCATGTGGCACGCATGCGCTTCTTGTTTTGACACCAAGCGTCACGTGATCATAACTGAGCCAATGGTTTTTCTCTCTTGTGTGCTGCGGAATTGTGGGTAATTGCTCGGTCTTGGTGCGCGTGCGCCACTTGTATCGTTAATATCCATGCACGCTTGTACTGTTTACTATAACAGTGTGTGCGTGTAGCATCTTTTTTGTTTTGATGTGTGTGTGAAAGTCATACTGTAAAGAAAAAGCAAGTGTGATTAGAGAGGTTAAAGATCTATTTATCTCTCTCACTATCAGACTGCACTGATTCTGTTACTGTGTCTGCGCGCACCGTCTTCATAGTAGAGTGAAACCGCCATGGCATCCATGTGACGAGATCTCCAACCAGAAGCGGAGCACCAGGATGAGTCAGATCCAGAGGGCTGAGGGAGTCTGGATCAATGGCAGCTCAGGAATGACATGTGTAGCTCGACAGAGAGAGGAGAGAGGGTGGGAGAGAGGAGAAAGCAGAAGAGGAGGGATAACAGTTCGGTCTGGTCACAGTCACATAATGTATAAGGTGAATGTTTATTTAGTGCAGAGTGCAAGCAGGGACTCCGGCAGGACTAACTATGACATCATCACTAAAAGGGAGGATCCAGAAGGAAACACAGACATGAGGGGGAACTGAGATGTAAAGCAACCAATCACCTCACCGTCAACAAACCTGAGTGAACAATGAGAGTGGGGAGGACAGCATCTAAACATACCAGTTCACCAGATACTCTACGTCCATGAGTCCCCCAGATCTGCTCCTTTACCTAAGGCTCATCTATTTACAAAAATGCTGCGCTAAATAAACAGGTTTTTAGCCTAGACTTAAACACTGAGACTGTGTCTGAGTCCCGAACATTAATAGGAAGACTATTCCATAACTTTGGGGCTTTGTAAGAAAAAGCTCCGCCCCCTGCTGTAGTTTTAATAATACGTGGTACTGACAGGCAGCCTGCATCCTTTGATAGAAGTAGGCGTGGCGGATCGTAAGACACAACAGTTCACTCAAATACTGCGGCGCGAGACCATTTAGTGCTTTATACATCAAAAGTAGTATCTTAAAATCGATGTGAAATTTCACAGGGAGCCAATGCAGTGTAGATAAGATAGGGGTGATGTGCTCGTATCTTCTGGTTCTAGTGAGGACCCTCGCTGCTGCATTCTGGACTAACTGAAGCTTGTTTATACACCTAGTTGAACAAACAGACAGTTACAGTAGTTCAACCTTGAGGTGATGAAAGCATGGACTAGTTTTTCTGCATCGTTTAGTGACAATATATTCCTTAACTTGGCAATATTTCTGAGGTGAAAGAAAGCTATCCTGGTGAACAGAAAGGCCATCTAAAGTTACAGTGTGATCTAAAATCTTGCTTCTAACTGCATGCGGTCCTATGACTAGAACTTCTGTCTCCCAGGATAAGCAGAAGGAAGTTAACATCCAGTCTCTTATATCCTTTACGCATTGCTCAATTTTAGCAAGCTCGTTTTCTCATCTGGTTTTGCTGAGACAAAACTGTGTGTCATAAGCATAACAATGAAAACTAATACCATACTTATTAATTATGTTGTGAAGCATGTAAAGAGAAAAATCAGTGGGCCTAAAACCGAACCCTGTGGAACACCAAACTCCACTAGAGAACATGCAGAATAATCACCATTTAAATCTACACACAATAACGGAAACACTGCTCTGCTAATAAATTATTTATTTTATTTACATTATTTTCATTGTTTCTGATGTGGGAAATTCGCAAGTGTTTTGATATACACATTTCTAGAACAAATTGTGCTCGCAATCCAAGGTTCCACCTTATGTGGTTTTAATTATACTGTAGATGCAGATACACTGTGATAATAAATCATCCAGTAAATTACATGTGTGTATAATGTAATGTTATTAACAGACACAGTTTAATCTGGAGTGGTGATGTAACTTTTTTTCTGATTAAAATATTGGCATGATATTATATTAAAAATGTTTTGTAAATGATTGTGTTATGTAAGCGTGTAACATGTCCAGTGTGTGTGTGTGCAGGTAAAAGGCCGCTCTCAGCCATGTGCCCCACCATCATCTTCGACAAACACAACAAAGTTAAAATGGTTGTTGGAGCAGAAGGTGGGACGAAGATCATCACAGCAACGGCTCTGGTAACACACACACACACACACACACACACACACACACACACACACACCCCCCTCTTCACAGAAGAATGTCCAAAGTGTTGAGTTAACAATGTACAGTGATAATAGAAGTTCAGTGGAAATAAAAAAAATTCTGAAAGTGTTATATCAGCATTGGGGCGTTTAGTGAATACCTGTCTTTTTTTTTTTTAATGGTTACAAACTTAAATAATTCTTGATTGTGTAAAGCTGCTTTGCGACAATGTCAACTGTTAAACGCGCTATACAAATAAAATTGAATTGAATATTTACGATCCATCCACATGATAACTGATGAAATAAAATGACCCAATGTTTGATGGACAGAAGGGCAGAGTGAGAGTATAACTGACCTTATAGCACTTATGTTATAAATGTTTATGAATATGGAGTGTGTAAGTGAGTTATTTCCTCTCGGTCACAGGTCATCCTGAACTCTCTGTTCTTTAACTATGATGTAAAGGAAAGTGTAAATAAACACAGAGTCCACAACCAGCTCAACCCCAACTACACCGAGGTGGAGGATGGCTTTAACCAGGTGTGACTGCAATACAAACACCAGGATGAACAGGATGCAACTCAATTAGATTTGTTTTTAAATGTATCCTGATGCTCATCCATAACGTCATGATGAAAATATAACATAAAGATTTACATGATTTATATGACAGAGTTGAGGAACAGGAACAGGATTTATATCTGAGCATCATTTAAACAATCACATGACTCTTTTCATCTCATGTGCACTAACACTAATGATTCACTCCATGTTTAATTTACAGATCGTAAAAGACGGACTAGAGAAGAAGAATCACAGCACAGAGATTTACAACGACACAAAGCCCTTTTCGGTGGTTCAGGCGGTGGTGAGGCTGGACGGGCGGATCTGTGCTGAATCAGACCGGAGGAAAAGAGGACAAGCTGCCGGTTACTAAAACTTCAAGAACATTTTATCTGTATATCTTTGATCAAACAAAAAGAAATGTACGGAATCAACTTGAACATGAACGTGCCTTCGAAAAGAAGCTTTTTTGGATGCAGAGATCAGTGGTGGTGTTTCTCATACTTGTGGTTTATTTCATGTGCAGCCTGTCGTCTGAGTCACTGTCACTCCTGCTTACATTCTGCCTGAATGCTGTTTTTCCATTTTCATTTTTTGTGTTTTAAAAATAACTGTACAAGAGAGATAAAACCATATTATTTTGTTTGGTTGTTTGTCTACATCAGTGGCGGCTGGTGCAAAAATTTTTGTTGGGGGGTGCAAACAAAATTAAAACTAAACTTTTAATACTGGCCTGTAAATAGTCATTTATCAGGTGATTATGTGGTGATCATCACTACTAGTATAAAATAAAGTCCTGACTCTCATCACATCCAGTCAGCAGATCCGCTCGCCATAAGAAGTGCTGGAAAAGACTCGCTGAGAATCACATGGTCCAATCACATGAGCCCAAATATTTAAAAACAATGATTCGCTAAGAGCAAAAGTGGGAGGGTTCAGGGCGCACAGAGCTCCGCCCCAAGGATGATTTGACAAAATCCAATCAGAGCTCAGCCTCAGGTCACATGCTTTTCAAAAACGTACCTGCCTACATAGACACTCATTTGTCCGGCGCCCCGCGTACACCAACACTAATGGATGTAATACAGTTTAGAGTTTGTTAATTGCAAATAAATTATATTAAGAAATACAGCGGAATATTGTGACTAAATTACTTTATTTCAATATTAAAATAAATAATTATGTTAAATAATTACATGTTAAAGTAGCATCCTTCTGTGCCTGACTTTAAGGGGGGGGCGGCGCCCCTGCGCCCCGTATGGACCGGCCGCCACTGGTCTACATTAAAAGCAAATACAAAAACTCCTTACTTAATTTACAGACTAATTTGAATAATGTAAAATGTGATTTGAAGTATTTGGGGTAAATTATAGAATTCCATCTAAAAATTATGACTTAGACACAATTTAACAATGCAGAACTTATTTAAAAACATCTTATTACAGTTTGAAGTCTGTCTTTTAACAGTTTAGCGCTCTATACTGAAGTGTACAACACTTACATTTAGGCATTTGGCAGACGCCACTTATCCTGAGCGACTTATGAGCAGTTGTTGGTTAAGGGTCTTACTCAGGGGCCCGATAATGGCAACGTGGTTGTGGGGTTTGAGGCTGGGAGCTTCTGTATCATTGACCAAGGCCTTTGAGCTGAGCTACCCCTGACATTTACACGGTTCTTCCAGGGTTCTGTCCTTATTTATACCGGTTTGTGCTGGAATCATTTTCTATGTGCTGCCCTTCTCTCTGTTGAAGGATTTCCTGTTACCCTGTTAGTGTCTGGGACATCATTCCATCTGGTGTGTGGGGTGTTATAAGGGTAGAGGGAGAGTTTTCTCTCTCATGTAGACCATCTTTATGCTGTGCACCTGAATTCCACTTTCACCTCAGGTAAGAATGCTATTGTATGGTGTCCACAGTCACTGAGAGCTTCTTTCTTGTAAACTCAGCCCTGGGGTCCGGAGCGCATTGAGTCAAGTCATTGGTTAGCCCTTCCTGATATTGGTTATTTAGAACTGGCTTGCGGAGCTGTGTGGTAAGCTAATGCCATGATGTGGAGTGCTGGTTGTCAAAGTTCCCCCCAGTGGTAGCCAACCTCAAGGGCTCGGTGTTTTGAAGATGAATATCATCTGTTGATGAATTTTTTTTGGTTAGGCCTCTGTTTCAGCAGGCACTGCAGCATTGTCATCAGTCCAGCGCTCCAGCTACTCATGAGATCTCTGCTAGGGTAAGGGTTCAAGGTAGTAGGACTTGAAGTTGGTAGCAGCGACCTGCTCCGACCAGGATTTAGGTTGTGCTGTGCTCTTTGAGCCACCTTTTGGCATCTCCCGTACATACAGTAGTACAGGTGACGAGAGGTACGGTTTATGTCCCTGTTGTTAATGTATACTGAACAAGAATATAAACACAACACACTTGTTTTTTGCTCCCATTTTTTGAGATGAACTCAAAGATTTGAAACATTTTCTACATACACAAAATAACCAGATCTCTCAAATATTGTTCACAAATCTGTCTAAATCTGTGAGCACTTCTCCTTTGCCGAGATTATCCATCCAAGTGTGTATGTGTGAGAAACTTTTTTCCAGGTAATGAGATTGTCTCTGATGAACGAGCCGAGGGTGACGGCGACAGTGGCCAGGAAAAACTCCCTGAGATGGTGATAGGAAGAAACCTTGAGAGGAACCAGACTCAACAGGGAACCCATCCTCATCTGGGTGATAACGGAGAGCAGAAATTGTATAACATCATGTGTGTTATGCAGCTGAACGTTCGATATAACAGAAGTTATTTAAATGAACACAAGTTCAGTTCAGGGACGAGTCAGCAGGTGCAGAGGGCAGATGGGGGTCTGGATCACTGGGAGCTCAGGAGCAGCATGTGTAGCTCCAAACCAACATGAAGAAGAATCCAGCTGGAGCAGGTTCTTCTCTGGATGCCTCAGGATCCTCGCAGGGTTCCTCTGTCTACTGAAGCTGGCACAATCTCCAGATGCCTCGTGATGGGTGGAAAAATAAAGAGCAGGTGAAAAGAATTAGCGTAACTGCCATTCAGGATAGATGTACTGGAGTATGAGGTTATGGGACGAGTTACGTGTGTGCCAGATTGAAGAGATGCGTCTTGAGTCTACTTTTAAATTGGGAAACTGTGTCTGAGCCCCGAACACTGTCAGGAAGGCTATTCCAAAGCTTTGGAGCTAAATATGAAAATGCCCCGCCTCCTTTTGTAGATTTTGATATTCTGGGAACTACCAAAAGTCCGGAGTTTTCTGATCTTAAGGAACGTGGTGGATTGTAGCGTATCAGAAGACTGGTCAGGTATGTGGGAGCTACAGTAGACCATTTAGAGCCTTGTACGTGAGTAATGTTATTTTGTAATTAATTCTAAACTGAACAGGTAGCCAGTGCAGGGATGATAATATTGGGGTTATATGATCATATTTTCTGGATCTAGTGCGAACCCTGGCGGCTGCATTTTGGACTAACTGTAGCTTGTTAATTGCGGATGCAGGACAGCCACCCAGTAATGCATTACAGTCGTCCAGTCTGGAGGTCATGAATGCATGAACCAGCTTTTCTGCATCAGATAAAATGTTCCTAAGCTTGGTGATATTTCTAAGAAGATGAAGCCCAACTGCAAGTTTCTACAGTTGTAGTGAAGTGAATACTGAAAGCGATGGAGTGCGTCTGCTGCATCCAAAAAGTGAAGAGAAAGTGAAGTGAGAAGAAATGAAATCAGGTAGGAAATCAAATTGTTTAAATATAAATTATGGAATAAATTATGATGGTTTCTTTAAACCTTAAAATGCTGAATAAAAATGAGCAAATAATGATCAAAAGACGGCAGACGATCCATACATCTGTGGATTTCCATGTTGGCGGGACAATACAGGTTCATCTTGTGTATTTATTCTTGTGATGTGTTTTGTCAGAAAGGGCATCCGGCGTAAAACCTGCGCCAAGCTTGTATCTGCAGAGCGGATGGTCTGCTGTGGTGACCTCTTGATGGGAGCAGCCGAAAGACCACCATTCATTTCTCTTTAATTAAATGAATAATATATATTTTATAAGGAAATACATGTGGTCAAAACATCCTCATCAGATTTAATTGTTATACATCGGAAGTGCTGCTGATAATTACAACTTTGACAAGCTTTAATTAACCCTGGACATGTTATAGCCATGATAACGGCTAGTTATTACATGTTCTCATGTCTCACACGCACTGAGCTTGCGTAGCTCCTCCACAGCTCCACAACAAAATTTTATCCATTAATTTTTGGTTTGTGTTATGACGGGAACAAGAAGAACAAGTGCTGCATTTCTTACGTGCAATCCAAAAAGTGAAGAGAACTGAAGTGAGAAACTGTGATTAACTTGGTTGCAGGAATTGCTGAGCTTGTAGTGATTATTTACCTACACTTGAATAGCCAGATTAAACATCAACCTACTCCAAAGCCGCCGTAGCAGCCGATGCTGAAAACTGTTCTGAGATCAGCAGGTAGGACAAAGCAACAAGTCACAATGAATCACAGTCTGGTCCTTCCTGTCATTTACAGCAGGTTTCAGTACATTAAACCCAGTGTAACCCAGAGATGCTTTAATTCAATTCAATTCAATTTTATTTGGACAGAAGTTTTAACACTGTCATTACAGAAGTGTGTGTGTGAGATGTGAGTGTGTGTGAGTCAGGATGATCAGATGGTCCCTGATGAACGAGTCGAGGGTGACGGTGCCGAGGGAAAAACTCCCTGAGATGGTGATAGGAAGAAACCTCGAGAGGAACCGGACTCAGCAGGGACCCCATCCTCATCTGGGTGATAACGGAGAGCAGGGATTGATCTGACCTCATACTGTGTGTTAGTTTGGCAGCTCAGGAGAGACACGTGTAGTGAAACACAGACAGACAGAGAGAGACAGGGAGAGAGAGAGACAGAGAGAGAGAGAGACAGAGAGAGAGAGAGACAGAGAGAGAGAGAGAGAGAGAGAGAGAGAGACAGAGAGAGAGAGAGAGAGAGA
>JAAGKR010013894.1:0-12908 GCA_011419295.1 Clarias macrocephalus
GATGAGCTCCCAGGAGAGAGATAGCTCGCAAACGTCTCTTCAATCTGGGGTATCATCATAAAACGGGATGAATCAGGCTTATTCCATGAAAGAGTTAACTCGTCATAGAGGTCGCCAAAAAATAAAGGGGGGAGGGGAACCCTCGTTGAGGCCACTCCCCTGGCCACCTGACAGAAACCTGTCGTCTAACTTTGAGCGCTTGGGGATTATTTTTTTATTTTTTATTTTTTGCGGCGAGAAAGGAAATCTATTCGGTCCCTTCACAAAAAGCGCCGGAGCGCGCTTGAGAAGCGGACGCTAAAACTTCCTGATCCGGGGAGCGCGAGAGAAAGGGGAAAAACCCGTCTTATGCGCGTCTGCCCGATCGGCACGCTATCTCCATAGAAGTGAGGAAGTCTCTTTCCCCCGCTCATAAGTAGCGCCGGAGCGCACTTCCTGATCCGGCAAGAGCGCGAGAGAAAGGGGGACGTCCCGTCTCATGCGCGTGTGCCAGATCGGCGCGCTATGTCCATGGAAGCAAGTGTTTAATCTCTTCCGTCTGCTCATAAGAAGCGGACGCTAGACACTTCCTGATCCGGCTAGAGCGGGAGAGAAAGGTGGAAATCCCGTCTCATACGCAAGAAAGCGAGCCGCGCGCGAAGTGCCTTAATAGCTTTCCATTATCGGTAAGTAAAGTTTTTCTTTCCTACCGTGATTCTGTTGCACACACACACGCAAACACAAAGTCGGTCCTGAAGACAAAAAGATCTGAGGATGTTTCCGGTTCACTCCTATTTATAACCTGCAGGTGCACCTTATTCGGTGACGTCATGCCTGGCACAGGTTATAAGCCGAAGGTATTCGGCGGTTTTGACATGCACAGGCTTCACAACCGGGCAACAAAGAGATGTTCCCATAGCGTTTTCACGCAGCATTGAGTGTAGCTTTTGAAAGGGAACAGAGCACAATGGCCAGACTGGCCTGAGCTGATAGAAAGGCAATAGGAACTCAAATAACTTCTCGTTAAAACCAAGCAGCTCAACACAATATGTCATTGAACCAGATGGGTTACAACAGCAGAAGACAACACTGGGTACCACGGACAGGAAACTGAAACTTCAACTCTCATGGGCTCACCAAAATTCGACAACAGAAAATTGGAAAATGTTACCAGCTCAGCGGAGACTCTATTTCTACTGAAATGCTCGGAAGAGAGAGTCAGCATAAACAAAAGGAAAGTATGCATCCATCCATCCATGCTAAAATCATTTCAGACTGGTTTCTTCAACATGACAGTGAGTTCATTATACTGTAGTCAGCTGATCTAAATCCAATAGAGCACCTTTGGGATGTTGTGGAATGTGATATCCGATAAATCTGCAGCAACTGTAGGATGTTATCATCCCATGTTTCCAGCATTTTGTATACCCTATGCCAAAAATAATTAAGCCAGTTCTTAAAGCAAAAGAGGGTCCAGCACAGTAAGAGCAAGATGTACCTAACAATGTGGTGAGTGAATGTTTATATATGGGAGAAAGATAGAGCCTCTTGAAAACAAAAGTGCATGTGTGTCCTTGCAGGGAATAGATGGCACCAGAATGCACTACAGAAATAATGCAAGCTTAGGGAGGCATATTAATGCTCTGGGTAATATTTTGCTGACAAATTTTGGGTCGTGGCATTCATGTGGATGTTACTTTGACATCTGATACCTACTGTATCTAAGCATCGTTGCACCTTAATCTTCCCTCTAAATACATGTTCCCTTTAAACAAGAACATAGATAAGTGCCATTATCATGAGCAACAATAGGAAATTCAAATGCTGTAATGCTTAATGTCCAACATGGGCAGCATAATTGGACAAGGCTGAAAGCACATAAATACATACAACTAGCACAAAAGCAAAATATATCCACACACTCATTCTGTGTTCACTTTCTATCCCTGCTTCTTTTCTGTCTCAGATGAAAGGGTAATTATAGAGACCTGTTTTCTGAAAAGCAGTCTGAAATCCAAGGTTAAGTGCTGGTCAAGGATTCTCAGCTTGTCAAGGCCAGCTGTTGATATTTATGCAAATTCACAGAGACTCTATTCTAATCACAGCTGTAGACATTATACCTTTTCATATCTTTTTTTCAAATCAAGGGGCCTGAGAACTTAATTTTCTCCTACCTCTAGGGTGTCGCAAACATTCTTACTCAGGCCCTTGAGCCAAACCGTAAGGCTGTAACACCTTATCAGACCTCTGTAGATGGAGTGCTAACTGAACTTGGCTTGATCCCTGCCTCACCCTTATCAAATCCTTGAAAAAAGTCATTATATATTATATATCAGTCGTCATAATTAAATGTTCTTATTTTCCTTATGCTTGAATAAGTCAACATATATGCAGTTTTTTTTTTTTTTTAACACCATTGTATAATTGGGTATATACTGTACTTACCCTATAGAGAATACTTACTCCTCCTAATTGTTTTCCCATATCTTACTAAAATTAACATATTGTATATTTAGTGTGTTATATTAAATGCGTAGAAATGGACTTTTAAATACTTAATACTAACTTACTAAAAGGTTTCTTTGACACCTCATTATTAAATTAAACTTCCATAAACTTTAAAGGTACTCAATGTTTTGGACAGACCCAACCCTTAAGAGGCATGTGCACATGAATCATTCTATAATTTGGGGTACTCTCCATGTCTGTTGATGAGAAGTATATTTATTCTAAATATTTTCTTCAAACAAATCAGATTTTACCTATTATGGGAAAGCATGTTAGAATATCCTACAATAATCATGTGCATATAGGCTTAGCTTGGAAATTGTCATAAGGTTGCCCAATTGACCATTTTTGCCACATCTGTTCTTGTTTGTAAAATAATAAATAAAACAATTATATTAGCAACTATTTAAAAACAAATGTCTAAATGTAAAATCAATTGAAAAATTCATTTATTTTCTAATTTAAATAGTGGAAATATATCAAATTTATATATAAAAAAGTTAACTGCAAAATCTCTAAGTTACTAACAGAGTTCCATTCTGTAACTCAATAGTAAGTGTTCTCTTTTTTTATATATGTATTTGCTCTATAATATCTCATTGTCATTGAGTTTATTGACCATTGACTGTATGTTACATACACTGCTATGGTTTGCAGATTCTAGTTTATTTCATTTTAATTATTTGTTCAAATATGATGTTAAACATTTTCTAAAATGAGAAATGATCAGCAAGTCCTAAAACTAAAATCATATATATATATATATATATATATATTTTTTTTTTTTTTCTTAATACAGGCATGCTAAAGAGCTTTTATTGCTTATATTCACTTTTTT
This sequence comes from Clarias macrocephalus, assembly GCA_011419295.1. Lineage (NCBI taxonomy): Eukaryota > Metazoa > Chordata > Actinopteri > Siluriformes > Clariidae > Clarias > Clarias macrocephalus. The sequence continues at coordinate 3,326 of JAAGKR010013894.1, forward strand.
CTCCCAGTAAATCCGGGTAAGGCCACTCCTACTCTCCAAGGAAAAAGGCTGGCTGTAAAGGGATACATGAGGAGGAAATTTAAGCCACAAGACTGTTTGGTGGACAATGGCACCTTGGGATGATTTATGCTAATGTTTTCTGGCTCTTCCTTTTCCCAGCTGTGCTCTGATTTCACTGGTTTCAATGTTGGGAGTGTTTGGGTCAGTCTAGCCACAGACTGTAATCCATGCAATGCTGTGGGACGATGAGGTTTGGTAGGAAATGACCCCATCTCTTTACAAAGATTGATGTGGTTTAATGACTTAGAGGTTTCAGAGCACACAAAGTTAAAGAAGAATGGATAAGACTAATTCTGATTCTCTATATCTTCTCAGATTTGCCTGGTGTTGTGGAAAACAGATATTTAATATTGATGCTAATGTCCATATAATATTCTGGGGGAAAAAATCTGGACAGTATAAAAAATAAAGTTTTGACAGTTGTCTCTGGGGTTTACTTAAACAGCACGTATATTTATTAGATATATTAGATTAGAAGATATTTGTTTAAATACTGCTGTGTGACAAAATAAATAAGAAATATGAGTTATCTTAACATGATAATTCTTCTTAATTTTTAGTTATTGTTATTTTAGTTGCTTTTGTGTGTTTGTGCATAATGTGCACAACTTTAAATACAGACATTGTTGCTATACGTACAACAACTATGGATATCCTGTCTTCTCCAACACTCACCTGCCATTGGAACACACACTAGTAGTCTTATTATTTGTTTAATATTATTACCTTTTGTTTATTAAATGGAAAAGCAGTCCATTCTAGGGGCCCATGGCTAGTCTAATGTCTAATAATCCAAACTGCTTAACATATTTTGGGCAGGTGGAAGAGAGATCCAGAGATTCAGAAAAAAATGATTCACGAGGATGAAGGCTAAAATTGGCATCTTCCATGTGGATTAAAGAGAACTGAGGTTTAACAGCCACCTCAGAAAATAGCATTAAATTTGAGCTGAAAATAGAGGAACTTAGCTCATTATAGGGATGTCTTTGAGGGTTTGGCTACAAATTAAAATCTGTCATTTGAATAAGGTATTAATTACTTTGTCATCTAAATTAATCTGTCAAAGAATAGACAGGTGTATAAATGTCTAGAGTAGATTGAGGGGGGTGTGAATTTCATAATTTTCAATCATACTCCTTCTCTATGTAATTACCAGCTGTACTAAATCATCTCACATATCTCATATCATTTTAACAAAATAAAAAAAGAACAATTGAAAAGAAATAAAAGCAATGAAGAGTGCTGTCCTTTCATAGAGGCCAGGGGGAGAATGCAATATGACTTGACCGCTGGTCCTGATAGTCTGCACAAGGCTGTGCTTCACATATAAACTCTATGAGCAAATCACTCTGTTCATCTTTAAGTACAAATAGAAGCTGCCTCTTTCTCCTTTAAACTTTTTACAAATGTCACATTATTACTATATCACATAGTTGAATTCTTGATTCTGATGGGTCAGGAAGTGTTGATTAACCTTTTACAAAACCATGGCTCAGACAATAGCTTATTTTTCAAAGAAGAAGAAAAACGCTTTTTTGTCACATATACAATATATTTTTAAAAATCACTTATTCAAGCTTGTTAGGAAGCTGGGGTCAAAGATGATACTCCACCTCTGGAGCAGAGAGGTTAAGGCCCTTGCACAAACGGCAAAAAGTGCCAACCTGACAATGCTAGCCCTCAACCTTCTGATCAGTGAGCCTTAACATTTGAGCCACCTTTGACCAAATTTTGTATTCAAACGGTTATTTTTTATTCTGTAATAATGTAGAGGGATTTGTAATAACGGTAGTGATAGTAAAGGTATTTGTATGGTGGGCACACAGAATACTTTAAAATGATTTTTAAAATGAGTAACTGTTGATGGTAGAGCTTTTTTTTTTGAGAGAGAGAGGAGGTAAAACTTTAGCGTTTTCCCACACCGGACTCACAACCAGCCAATCAGAGACTGGAAGTTAAGGCCAATTGGCTGTTTCAGATAATATTTCAGGTAGCTATGCTACGTGAGGAAGTAGAATAAACTACTTCAGGACATCCTTATTTTGGGAAAATAACAATATCTGTCTATAACAGCACATACACTTACACCCTATCTTTTGTTTCTCATAGTAAAAAAAAAAAGATTAATTTATACCCTTGGAAATGTGAATTGTATGAACAAGTATAATTTCATAGTTTAGTACCACAAGCAGCTGATGCTAGAGAATCTGCTGATTCCACACAGGCCCATGTTGCTAGGTATCAGGAGAGTTATTTCAAGGCAGTAAAAAAAAATCATTCCCGAAGATCAGGTGATCTAAGTGCCATAAGCTTGGCCATGTGATGCATGCACACTTGCTGACTCCTATGCAGTTAGAGCTTCCTGTTCTTTTTTCCCCTCTCCCCATGCCTAATAGATGGAACCTTTGAGTATAAGTCTATGCAATACAAAGGGATAATAAGAGCTACAATGCAGCTCACAATGGCATAAAAGAGGCTAAGAGTTCCCAAGAGATAGTAATAGTATTACCCTTTCACCTGAAGGAGTGAGGCTTTTTCCACCTTCACAGCTCAAAACCATTAGACTCTCCTCATTTTTGCAGGTCTAAAAGCACCCCTGAGCAGCCTAGAGAGGACAGAAAGGCTGAAATGCCATTTAATGCTTGAGACAAGATAGATATCTGTGGCTACACATATATCTATAATAAGGCGGGTTGGGCTAGACCAGCTACATCATTAGCAAGCAAAGAGATGAGAAGATGCACTACGACACTATGTGAAGAAGAGGAAAATCACAGTCAATAAAGCAGGCAAAAGCACACCGAGAAGTGGCCATGACTCCAGCTCACAGCTGGAAGCACAGAAGCACAGATCTGCCTGCTGACCTTTATGGCTCTTATATCTCTCTGTCCTTCTGGAGCCATCTTAAAATATGGTGCTTTAGAGAGACTGCCTATGTATCTCTTCCTGAGATGGAAAGATTCAGATTACCCTCTCCGTGGGCAGGCCCCATCAGGTCTCTGTTGGTCTGTGGAGCAATTCAGAATATGACGTCTTCAGGCTCTGAAGAGGTGTAGCCATAGGGAGGGCATTTAGAGTGAAAGATATGGGACTTTAGGGAAGGAGGAAGATAGGGGTGGATGCAAGGGATTAAAGGTGGGGCTGAGTGTGAGAGCATGACAAAGGAGATCAAAGATTGTGGGCTCACTGAATGAGAGCAGTATGGGGGCTGAGAGAAAAGAAGGATGGAGCGAAGAAGGCATCAGATGAAAGGATGCTACTGGGGACTCATGGGGCTTCAATATGGATTTGTTGCTCTCTGCAGATTAGGTGCCGATCTGTACTGATTGGAATTCATACAGCAGTTCCTAAATAACATCAAGTTGTACAAAGTTGTATAGAACTAGAACAACAGTTGGGTGGCTCGAGGTTGTTGGGTGGATTTTTGTGAGGCTAGGTCATCCCCAGGGGGTTGCCTAGCAGGTGGCTTTTAATTTCTGTGATGATTTGCATATATTCAATTAGGTTTAGTAATTGGAAAAGGAACAGACAGTGCAGAGATACAGCTGATTTTGCTCCATTTAAAGGGAGATGAGGGTACAGCCGCTCAGATGAGCTGATGATACAGATATTCCTGACACTGACTGATGTGTCTAATCACCAAAAGTATCTCTAACATAAATTGTCCTTTCTTAATGGCACATAAGAAAGGCCTTTGAAAAGGCACCTTGAAACTCCTTGAAAAAAATCCATGTTTGTCACCATATAGACATTGGCAATGACATGCCCAACAAAGGGCATCTGCATCACACTGAAAACTTTAGTATTTCTCCTTTCTTTAGCCTGTCTTTCAGCTCGTCCACTAAGATACTGTCTGTTGTCATCAGGGTTAAAGCCCCTTTAAAGAGCATCCACTGGGTCAATAAGATCATCTCCTTGTTCTTTCTGTTTGAAAAAGAAAGCTGCCAGTTGAGGAAAAGTCCTTACAGTTTTGTCTTCACCTCTGTCTTCTGGAAATCAGATAAGCATTGAACCAAGCTAGCTTAGTCCTGCACTTCTCCACTTAGATGTTACAGCCATAAAACAGAAGTCATGTATAAAAAAAAAAAAGTTCTAATCACAGTAATAAATGGAGCTACCGGATATACAAGTGCATAATTGGCAGTGAGATAGTGAGATTCTGCAATGGCAAAAGCTTGAAAACACCAGTGATAATTTCTTAATGGAGACTTATTAACATGGTGCTTTCTGGCAGACATCATCTTTGGCTGGAGTCCCTGAAATATCCTTAAACCTCATTGATTGATAAAGACTCCAGTGCTATAAAGAACCACTTCCATTAGTTAGGGCCACGGCTTCTTCTGCATTCACTCTTGAATAAATATGAATAAATGAGAAATGATGAAGAAGGCGAAAATCCCAGACTAAATTTCACATACAGAATTATGATGGACAGATAAAGAAACATATATATCCATTTCAATGGAAGGTCCATACCAATGTCATGAATTCAAAATTTATTAACATTTAAGCATATTAAGGACATGTAAGTCAATAACCTCAGTTACCTTATCTACGGGTTTCTGAACATTTAATAATAGGGCATTTCTAACATTACTGTTGACGAGCACCTACAGTATGCACCTGCTCAATTAGATTCATCAGGCTAACATATTGTTTAGCCGAGATGCATGAAGCGATGCTGCTCATGCTGCAACCACAGGATAGTGGTTACACTAGTGGATACAGTACCTTCTGTATAAGTGAGATTCACAGATTAGCAAGTATCTCTCTGATTTACAGGGAAGAGATAATATGCCATTTCTTCCAACCATTAACCAATTTTGCTCCATAGACGTCTTCATGAATGTGTTGTCATACAAAAGACAAACTGTTAACTTGCTAAATAAGGGTAGAAAATTTTACAATTTTGTACAGTTGGCAATAGCATTAATTAAGACAGCTTTTCTCTTGTACTGTACATATAAAAATGTAATACATAAACTCAGTTCTGATATGACATTCATTAACCTGGAGCTGTTGCTTTATTAAATATTTATACAATGACTACTGATATTGGCTTAAAGATTATGGCAAATAAAATAAAAGACTATGGTCTTTAAAATGGATTTGAAAAGAAACAGTAAAGATGTATTGCAAGTGTGGACTTTATACTTTAATTCAAGGGGGTTAGCAAACATATTGCATTTAGGAAACACAGCCATTTTAAAGTCCCCTTTTAAAAGAAAATTCTACAGGCTTAAAAGTAATTGGGTAAACTAAGATAATCTATAGCGAGCCAGAAGCGCAAAGCACATATCACAACATCTATTTGAGTGCTTTCTTTTTCCCTTGTGAGTGCTTTCTTCTTCCTGTGTAAGTATGTTTTCTTTTTACCATGTGTCTACTCATTTTTCCTGAGTGCTGTCTTTCTGGAATAAATTGCAAGCAAAATGCTAACGCTAACATGCAAAGCACTATGAGATTGAGGCTAGGAAATAGCAAACATGAGATCAAACAGGGCAGTCATCTATGCAAGGACTTGTCATATAATTTACAAGGAATATTATAAATTTCACTACTTTTGTGACTGGGTAGCAGGTTAGCAGGTATATAAATTGAAGAAAGTGGGTGTTATCTTTCCATGTAATAATGCTAAATTGTAGCAATGCTAAGGCTGTTGGAGTGTAGAAAAGGCACAACTGTGTGTAAGTGTCAGGCAGTAAAAATAATAGCAAACATGTTTAATCTATTAAATACATTGATGGAAACAGTTAGCTTTATGGTATACTTGCAATATATGTCCAAATATGTATATATAAACAAGCTAGTATGGAATACAACAGCTAATTTGCTGATGTGCTGATCTGCCCCTGAAACTGGTAATGTTGATAAATGTAGCAGTATAAAATTATCCATACCTCTTTTCCTGCACAGGTTTGCCTGGAGCCTATACCAGTGGACTCTGGACATGAGGCAGGGTACACCTTGGACAGGGTGTCAGTTCATCACAGAAAACACACACACACACACACACACACACACACACACACACACACACACACACACACACACACAAAACTAGGGGCAGTTTGGAAACACCTTTGGACTGTGGGAGGGAACGGGAATACCCAGAGGATACCCATCAAGCACGGCGAGAACATGCAAACTCCATACACAGATAACCAGTGCAAGATGAAAGCATACTAAGCCATACTGGGTCATCGTAATTATCAGAAATATTAGAATTATTATTAATACTTAAATGGAATTCCTTTCCAGGTCTGGAATCCTTGGACATTACAAGGTGCTCCCTCGAGTTGTTTTGCCAGGCCATCAGTGCGACTGCTTCCGGTTTCTGCTTGTTTGTAAGCCTTTCTGTCTTCATATTTGTCTTCAGTGAGTGAAAAGCATGCTTAATTGGTTTGAGGTTATGTGACCCTTTAAGAACATTTGTTTTTTAGTCACTATTCAGTTGTTTTATTGTCCAAATATTTATGGACCTGTACATATATGGCCACATGGACAAGCAAACAAACACTGCACCTAGGTTTTTAAGTGAATTAGAGCTGCTAACTCACTGTCCCAATTCTCCTTGCACTGGCATAGCGGAATGCCTGATATCTGTCACCTTGTGCATCAGCACCTTGCAACTGCCGGAACCTTCCTGTGACCTTAGAGAAATGTTTAAAAAATAACTTTAACACATTGCCATTCTGTAGCCATAGTTAAGCAGTCAGCGAAGGCTTTGCTCATTCAGCATGTGCAATACGTCCCCTTTCTGTACTCAAGGCTGTGATCTCGCTCCATAACCCTGCCGAAACACATTCTATGACCAGGGAAAATGTGCAGTCACAGACTGTAGATGCTTGGGTTTACAAAAGAGAAACCAATTTAGTTATCTTCATTAAATACTTTTGGAATCCCCAAACCCACGAGCCCCCCAACCCCGACACACACATATGCATTTTTAAAACACAGATATATTTCACATATTCTATATCCACTAATTGTACATATAAACACAGTTCGCCATAGTTACAGTATGAATTTATCTTAGCATTTCATGTGCTATCACACTGCTTAACTGATGCTATTTTGTAGATCAGATAGGTCACTGGTCAGTGACAGCCAGATATTACTTGCAATAACCATATAGATGTCAAGAGATTAAAATTATATTTTGCCATTATAATAAAGAGTTTGTTTTCTTCCTTTTTAAGTGGATTCATTAGTTTTGTGGATGTACATAATTTCAGCCATTGTTTACTTATGTTATGTTAGTGTTCTGCAGCAAAGCCAGAAGATCAGTCCCAAATACAGTGACTACAACAACAATATTGCTGAAACACTAGGATATAGTCAGTCTGACACCTGGCATCCTTTCTAATTTGATAGAGATGATTCAATGTGTTTCATTAAATGAGAAAAAGTGAGAAAGAGAAAAATACAATATGATGAGATATTCTCAGGAGACAGGCCTCATGAGGATTTAGCTTCCCTGCTTGCTGATCACATCTAAATGGCTTTTGATATGTGTTCCTTTTTCACTCTCTCATCTGTTGCTGTCTTTCTAATGACTTAACACTGTTTTACTTTTTCCAATACCACTGTGTTCCAACCAAAAGCTGAGTTGAAAGCACCATGTGTGGTAAGGCAATGTGTATGTGAGCTTGTGCTCTTCACACTGCTGGTCCTCTGATCAATCCATCTACTTGCTACAATGCTTGCTACTTACTTCTGCTTCTTATCATCTCAAACTTTTCAAACATACCGTACCTCTCACCACGGACACAATCATCTCAACTCACAGCTCCCACTGGGATAAAAAAGTATAGCACCACATGCCAATATATCGTTGCTGCACTTTGGAAAGTGAGTGAATTAACATGTTTGACTATTGGGCAGGCAGTTGGGATGCCTCTTCCCAAATCTGTGAAGGTGCAGGTGGTTAGAATTATAAAAGATCATCTTTTTAATAAAGGGAATATCAGCAGCTCATCTGTCTTCATCCATACCCAGTTTGAGAGCACCTGCTACTCCTTAGTAAATTTACAGTTCCACATGCACACATGTGGGTGCACACATGCCCACACACACACACACACACACACACACACACACACACACACACACACACACACAAAATTTAGTAAATTGATGTCTAAGTGATCCATAATTGTAAGAAGAAAGCCTACAATCCTGCAAGCCCCTTCAAGAGGGATTGCCACGGCTAAACTGTTATACAATATCACTGATAAAAAAAAGTCTGTTTCTTGTTAGTATATATATATATATATATATATATATTTTTTTTTTAAGAAATTGGGTGTTACCTTTTGATGTAATAATGATGCTAATTTGGCGCAATGCTAATGCTTTTATAGTGTAGAAAAGGCAGAACTGAATGTAAGTGACAGTAAAAGGAATAGCAAACATGTTTAATCCATTAAATACTTCAAACAGTGGTAAAGGAGACAGCAGACCTTGTTGGAGTTGGAGCTAACAGATATTTAACAACAGTTGCTTTTACTGAGATCTTACTTAAAATTTAACTGAAATCACAGAAAATAGCGAAGATGTCAGAGGTGAAGGTCAGTATGAGCACATGGAGGCATTTGGCAGATGCTCTTATCCAGATCGAATTACAAAAAAATGTTTTTTTTTTTTTTTTTTTCCCATCATTGGATAGATCCTTACACTGGGTAACTAGGTTACTAACTACAATCAGTCAAACACTGTTGGGAAGGGTACTTGGCTATGCATTGTGTTATAAAGAACTAACTCCCTGTAATGTTGTAAGTGTTGCAAAGTGCCACAGTGTTTCTATGATTAGTCCCGTACATTTGCAAAGGGTTTAGCAAAGAAACTGGCATCCCATGTTCACTCACCTTGATAACTAACACCAACAAGGGGTCCTTCTTGTTTGTCCTGAAACCCTGGTAGCAGCTTTGGAGAGGACATGAATGGCTTGCCAATAAGCCTAGCCCAGTACTCTCAACTCTTTTAGAAGTCAAGCTCACTACAGTCCTGGAATGGCTTGACTTTTCATCTACAGTACATTGTTCAGCAGCTGCAGCAAGCTCATAAAGTATTTTGGTAATCTTTTAGGGCTGCAATGATGAAGCCTGGTCTAATTACATCCCACAAGTCATATCTAGAAGATCTTCCTCTTTTTCACTCCTTCTCAAGACATCCATTGCCCCTGCCTTCCCTAGATGACAGAATTTATGCATCTTCTAATCTGCTCTGGTACTTATGGTGCTGAGCTGGAGTAACCTTGAAGGGATTGTTCGTATGGTCTCCTATCTCTTGTGGTAATTGTTCTATTATTAGTGTGCAACCTTTGCCTACATGACTGCCTCTGCTTGTGCCCACATCCTCCCAGTTAACCAGCTGAGGGCTACTAAGGCTATAAGCATACTCTGGCAGCTCCATTTTCAGCTTTATCTTGGTACATTTATATGTCTTTATAAGAAACAGTAGCTCTAGTACAGCTCCCTGCTATACAGCCTAGTTTTGTTGAGGGATCTGCAGAGGCTAA
>JAAGKR010013895.1:2500-12904 GCA_011419295.1 Clarias macrocephalus
GTTTTATTTTTTATTTTTTTTTATTTTTTTGACTCGTTTGCAGTGTGTCACTGTCCCTCACAGATGAGACCATGCCGAGAGAAGTCTGCAACACTTCTGGACAGTATTAGCATATGGCATCCATAAACCTTAAGTTGCATTTGTAAATTCAGTAATGAACGAAGTGCTCCCGAGCCTGAGATCTGAGGAATCAGACATCACAAGCATACAGAAGTTGTTTTTGGCCCTGCCATTTACGCATTGAGATTAGCTCAGTTTCCTTGAATTTCTTGATGATATTCTTTATTGTTGAGGGTGCAATGCCCCAAATCCCTCCTCTTTCTCTTGGGGTGTTATTATCCTATAAGCACTGACTAATTCACTGGTGTATCAGTTGGCAAATCAGCGAGTCTTGTCTCATCCTTGCTCTATAAGATATAAAATATCTTATCAGGTATGAAATAAGTACACATTTGTAACAAACAATTAGATTCACATGGTAAATCATCAAATAATTTGTTGTTTTAGTTTTTCAAAGTATTACAAGGTGAAGAGAATTTACAGATTACTTTATTTTTGCTTTATTGCTAATTACCATACTGTTCCAACCTTTCTTGAGCTTGAAGTTCTAAAAAAGTGGGGTGTTTCACTTGTTTCACACGAACTTCTTGAGTCTCTGCAGATCTTAACAGGATTTATTTTATATATAATTTATATTTATTTATTTTATAATCATATGGAAGTTTTTTTTCCCCTCTGATGATCCGAGACCACTCATCATTTTTCCAGCACTTTTCTTCTTCCATCAGAGCCAAGATATTCCATCAAACTCTACGTGAGTATACACTTATATCACTTTGAGCAGATCATGTGTTCTGGCATTCCTGAAATTAATTTTATTCCACTCATGACCTGAACAAATGTGGAACAAAATACTCATTATGCCTGACACTAGACGCTATATATAATTCCTTCCTCCTTACACGCATCAAAATGAGCAGTAGAAGTAGTAGAGGACTACTATTCATCTATATCAGTAAGACAACCACAGCTAGCACTTTAATTATTAGCTAACTAGATTTCTAATCTGGCTAACCTAGCCCTCATTAGCTCCTTAAAATAACATTCCATATCCGTGGTGTTTTTAACTTCTTTTTATCACTAATTATATCTGGGCTTGGGCCTAGCACTGTATCTAGTGGTGGGGGTTTGAGCAATGGCTGGAAATGAATCCCAGGCCTTCTACTATTCATACAATATAAGTATCTCTCAGTCTAGCTCAGATCACGCATAATGAAGACTGCTGACTTGATAGTTTTCTAGAAGGTGATCATCAACACCATCCACCATGAGGAAAAGACACAGAAGGTGATGTATCAAAGCATATTTATGCAAAGATGGCTGGAAGGGAAAAGTGTGGAAGAAAAAGGTTCTCAAGGAACAGGGATGTCTACAGCTGTATGAAGATTTTGAAGTAAAACAGATTCAAGAACTTAGGAGAACTTCTTGCACATATGTCTTCAGGATGCATCTTACCATTGCTGGACCGTTGCTCAGTGGTCCATAGTCCTCTTTTCAGATGAAAGTAAATCTTGCATTTCATTTGGAAAGCAAGGTCCCAGAGTCTGGAGGAAGAGATGAGGCACAGAATCCAAGGTGCTTGAAATCCTTTGTGAAGTTTACACATCTGCAGGTGTTGGTCCATCTGCAGGTGTTTTATTAATAACGCAGCTGTTACCAGGAAATTTTAGAGCACCTTATGCTTCTGTGTGCTGCCAAGTTTTCTGGAGATGTTGATTGTTTCAAGCTGGACTTAGTACCTGCACACAGTGCCAATACAACCTGTAACTGCTCTGGTGACCGTGATATTACTGTGCTTGTTTGGCCAACCAACTCATCTGACCTGAGCAAAGAATCTCTGCTTCCATGGTTCTCATGACTCCATCTAAGTCTTTGATCTGCTCATCGCTACATCACAGGGAATTCCCCATTTGCAAACAAAGCCAAGGAAACCCTCAGCTACACACAGACTTGCCTCAGAAACACAGATTTCTTACTCGTTATGGTGCAAGTATGAGCTGGGTCTGCTATTGGATTCACACAAGCCATCTGGTTATTCACTATAGTGGCAACTACAAAATTAAATTTGTAAAAAAGAATAAAATTTTCACAATATTCAAAAGATGAGTATAGTTCTTTTGCTTTTGAAGGCAGTTGGATTTGCTCCATATCAGTCATGTTCTAATCTTTATATCACTTTATATCACAAATGAACTCTCTCTCTCAAACGACTTGCAATTGATTGGTTGCTAAAATGTAAATTTGTTTTTGTTCCCCCAAAATTTTCTATCATGACTTAATATTCTGATAAAAACTGGATGAAAAAGTTAAACAAAAAAAATGCTGATTGACTATTCCTCCAAATGACCAACTCAAAGTTTGGTCCTGTGTCAGAGTGCAAGACAAGTTGCCATTAGCTGAGGCTGAGGTTAACAGGCGGACTGAAATAACTTTAAAATTATATAGAATCCACCTTAGAGCTTCAGTTTTTAAGTGAATCCAGTGTTGAAACTTTGCTCATCTGATGTGAATTGTTTGATACACACATGCAACAAGCTGAGGATTATGGAAATGTAGCTAAATTAAATCACCAATAGAAAAAATTTGTACCTGGTTCTTCACATCTTTTTAAAAATCAGTTTGTCTATATTATTAACCATGAATGTCTACATTTCACTTTTTATATTTTTTAGCAATCACGTGCATTTACTGCAGTGTGGACGTTACAGTATTTCACAGGATTTGCTGGAGCTGAGTCTCGCACCTTCTGTGAGTATCTTCTTAATTTGTGGATGTTTTGTTTTATTTTTTCCTTAATTACCAAAGGGTTTGTGTTTTACTCATGCTCATGTCGCATTATGAAAACTGTCTAAACTGGTTTCAAAGTCTAACCTGTCTAATATGGTTTAACGGCTTATTCACAGGTGAGAGAATGAGTGTTTACAGCATAAGTGAATTTAGGAACTTTGGTCACAAAGATTAAATATATTTAAAAATGAATTGAATGTACCACACGTCATTGGGTATGTTACATGTTTAACTTGTACATAAATTACTGAATTCTTTTTAACACGTGTGTGTGTGTGTGTGTGTGTGTGTGTGTGTGTGTGTGTGTGTGTGTGTGTGTGTGTGTGTGTGTGTGTGTTGCAGCTGGTTATTTTAGTCCTGCTGTCGTTTGTTGAGCGCCGAAGAAAAATCTATGACTGTGAGAGGAGATTCCTGTGTCTGGCCGGCCGATTCAGCTTCATTGTGTCAGTGTATAGTTTCTAGTTTTATTTTTGTATGTAAATATAAATTATTTCCATTTTGTTGTAGCAATTTGACAAGGTGGAGAAAATCACAAACACCAAGTTCCTGAAACACGCATTTACAGAAATGTACATAGCAGTGTCTTCTCAGTGGAATGAAGGGTCAGACACACTATCTGAAGTCTCAGTGGCTCTACTGGGTCACCTAAGGCAGGAACGCAGGTCCACCTGGTGTAGTTTGGTGCAAGTTGAGCTCTTGTGGTCATGGTCTGGTGAGCTTTCATCTAGGCAAAGGCTTTCCTGAGTTCTCAGAGTCCGTGGGCTCAGAAGACGTACGTAAATGTGTGTACTAAAAGTACCTGTTCACCGGAATAAGCTTCCACTCCCCTTCCACTGACTATGCACGTCACAGAGATGCTGAGCCATAATTAGCGTCTAGGCATGGTGAGTTAGGATGCCCTGCCCCTCCCCTGCACACAGGGTCCCACGGTGCCGAAAGCTCTGTGTATCCTCCTTTTAGTGTTTGAGTGAAGACCTGTGTAAGCTAAAGAGACACTAGCTTGCAATGCCACCACAAATGTTAACATAACAACTTTCTGTTTTAATAATTTAGTTAAACAGGCAGTAAATATAAAATGCTGAGACTGAGCTGAGCTCTCAGGTCTCTAGGTTTAAACTGAGGGAAGCCCAGTTGAAATGTCGGTTTTGCCTCTATGCACATACTGACCAACTCCACCTGTATGTCATGTTGACACATAAATACAGCAAGCATGATAATGTCTGAATATTGTCTGTGGTTTATTAATAGCAAAAGAGCAAAGAGATAGATGCTTGAAAATGTTCACTTAATGTTATGAAACCCTAACACCAGATATATTTGATACTTCTGTTCGTATTTTCTCTATTTGCTAATTATAGTATAATTGCTATAATATAACTTTCAGCTGGTATGCTTATTCGTATGTTGTTGTTTTTTGTTCATTTGCATAGTTTTAATGTAGTCTTTTGCTTCATCAGCCGAAAGAAAATCCTTTCCAACACCATTGTAGGTGATCCGCAGCCGTGCTGGGTAAAACAGGCCGTAGCGCGCGCACGCACACGCCCTCAATGCCACGGAGTTGTCGCCGAACCTCATTAAAAGAAGCACGAGCTTTTGCAATTTTGGCTGTGAGGTCGGGGAAAACAGAAATACTCAATTCCTTGAATTTAATCAGCTTTAACTCTCTGGCCCGACGTAGAACACCAAGGCCTTCACAGTGGCAGTGAAATCTGGCCACAACGGCTCGAGGTGGTTCACCAGGCTTTGGTACAGGCTGCAGAGTGCGGTGAGATCTGTCCAAAGTCGGCTCCTTCTCCAGGCCGAGCGCCTCTTTAAGCAATGCAGCGATGCTAGAAGTAGTGCAGCTGTTAGGACCCTCAGGAACACCGATTATGCGAACATTATTACGCCGTGATCTGGCGTCTAAATCTTCGCATTTAATATCCAGTTTAAGTAAGTCTGCAGTAAGACGTTGTATCTTATTTTGCATTGCAGTAATGCGGTACAGTCAGAGAGCGAGCGCTCCATCTCACCTACAGTGCCCTTTAGCGCAGACAGTCCGGCATCAATGGCGGCCTTATCATTAGCCAATTGTGTCTTTACAGCCTGTAACTCCGATTTGATTGTGGACAAGTCGTCCCCCAAAGCAGCACGCAGTTCCGCCTTAAAATATCCGTGATTTCGTTCCTCAAAGAAGACAATATCTCAAGCTTCAGCGCACCAGTGTCAATCACAGAAACTGCCTGGTGAACGGTGGGGTCAGCGCGCGGCAGCGAATCACACGAAGGTGAGGCCGTGACCTGTGGATTAGGCCTCAGTTGTGACTGTGTTGTGCTACGGGTTTTAGTGTTTTTACCGGACATTGTAACCACCTCTAAAGATGAATATACAAATAAAACTGTTAACGGGGAAGAATAGCAGTGAAATTAAAACTGGAAAGCGCAATTTAATAACAATTTTAACAATAATCCTCCGGAGCCTCCAAAAACACGTCTACTCCATTACGAGCTCAACAGCGCCCCCCCCCCCTCCTTTTGTTCATTTTCAACAAATCTTAAATCAGAACATTCATTGTTTTTAGGGTATTGTTCCAGATTCTAATGCGGTTGTTATAAATGCAAATATTTGAATTGTCTCATGTTTTATCATGTAAAGAGCCAGAATATGAATAATTACTATTAAACTGGGAAATATGCAGCTGTGGGCCTTCTAGTATATGAGTTAAAAATGTCTTTTACAAGAGAGCAATTCCTGAGAATTTCATACATCCAGCACAAAGTCTTTAAAAGAAAGAATTTTGGAAGCGTGTGTGTACAGTAAAATGATGTGTGCTCTTAGACCTCTGGACTTCACAGGCAAGATGCAGAATCGATGGTCTTATGCTTTTGCCTTTGGTGCCTCGACCCCCCTTGTGATTGATCAAATAATCAGTGACACATATGATGACAAAGTGCCGCATTACCTAACAGGTATACAACACTATAACACACTCCAGTACAGTCTACATTATCTATAACATGCAACACTACACTGTAACACACTGCACTACACTGTAACATACCGCGCGACACTGTAACATACTGAAGCTAAACTCAGACGAGAGGAGGAATGACTCCCTCCTCTTGTCTTACAACGTTGCCCTTCCTCTTCTTTTATTTACGGGGGCTACTGTGTGGTCTTTCACTCTCACACACATACACACATACACACACACTAATGGAATCACTGCTGTAAAAATAAAACAAATTAACCTGCCCTTTACCTTTGAAAAGAATCGTAACAGAGCAGTGTTTCCGTTAGAGTGTGTGAAGGCGAGAGGGGGAAGGAACTTTACAAGTGCAAATTCTATTGTAGGTTTCCTTTCCAAAAAGTTTATTGTCAAATAAATGTTTGGTATTAAATTAATGTTAAAAATAAAAACAGAAATATGTCAGATTCTTGTCACCACATACGTTGCCCCTTTCACATGCAAGATTTATGTACACGGCTCTATTCAGATGGAAGTAAATGCTAATTGCTGCGTTGTTTGGGGGGTGATATGCTGATGCATGGGCGTGTCCAACAGAACAGGAAGGGCTTGAATCAAAAAAACTACATTTTTTATATATTTATTTTCACATAAATCTTCTTACACATAAGTAAGAACCTTTCCATGAGAAAGTGACTCGTGGCATGAATCCACACAAAGCGCTTCAGTTTCAAATAATCATTCAACACTGGACACAAACAGCAACGAGGCATGATAATAATAACCGGAATAATAATAACCACCATTTTTACTGTTTATGTCCAGCATTGAATAATTATTTGACCACGAATGACTAAAATAAAGCTGCTCACATCACACACGCTTTCACTTTAAAAAATTTCAGTATTGGTTCAGAAAGTATATATTTGCGCTCTGTTGTTTTTTGGGGTACTGATTTTATATTTTGTCTGCTTTGCAAAAGTCGCCCCTCTTTGAAAAATATTGTCAGGAGATTCAGTTAGCATGACAGTATCTTATTCATGTGCCTCACACTTACCGTTCAGTGTCTCACTCAGTGCCATAGTCAGTGTGTTCTCAAGTTATTGCCAACCCAGCTTGTGGATTTATCTCTCACCAACCAAGGCTGCCTTATAGACCTTCGCATCTGTCTCGCACTTCTGGAAAAGATTGCTCTCACTGTACTAGACTTTCAGTGTACACCTCAGGACTGGTAAAAGGACTTTGATGATTCCTCTTTGCTTCCAGATTTTGTTAGTCATGCTGCTTCTCTACCCTGCCCGCTCCACGACTTGCACAATGGCACAATGGCATTAACTCTGTTAACTCGGCGTGTAAGCGCTTCTGTGTTTGCGGACATCGGAGAGAGAGTTTCTTCTCTGCGCTCGCTTTTACTTCTAATGGAAGTTTCATCTGTGCATTAGGATTTTCATCTGCTTGTGCAGCCGATCGCTATCGGGTGGGCGATTGTGCCCTTTTTTATTCAAGCACAAGGCTGCTCCATACAAATAGAGGATTCCATCGCCCCGTGCTTACGGCTTCGTGAAACTACTGTACGTCCTACTGTAGGTCATTGCTCTGCCTCCCACAATGTCCTGGATCTCCCATCACATACACTAATATAGACCGTTTCTGCCTTGCTCCCTTGCCCTTCAACATTTAACTCATCAGTGCTTCAATAAAACTCCTGCCTTCAAAAATATCTGCCTGTCTGCTATAGGGCTCCTATACTGGGACTTCCTCCAGGCTCTGGGATCTTGGCATTGATCTCATGATTTCCAAATTAAAAGCAACATTTATTGAAAAGTGTTTTTATTTTAACTGAGCAATAGTTCTTTTTCTTTTCAGTTCTTTCAGCCCAGGTCAGAAGCTCCTGGTGTTGTCTCTCTGAATAAGAAAAGCAACAGTTGTAGCCCATTTCTTGAGTAAACCCATTTATATTCCCAAGTTCTTGAATAAGTTTTGCTTATCAATCTTCTTAAGGCTATGGACATCCCTGTTGCTTTAAGCAATAATCATAATCAGTTTTCACTTAATACTTTTGTAATAAATTTAGAATATAAGAAACATTTTAAATTAAATTACCAACGATCAATTTTTACACGTGTGTGTGTGTGTGTGTGTGTGTGTGTGTGTGTGTGTGTGTGTGTGTGTGTGTGTGTGTGTGTGTGTGTGTGTGTGTGATGCCAGGTTTGGTGCACAGATGTGGTTTGTGATCGTGTGCAGAGCAATAGAACCAAAGGGAAATAATTTGTTGGATTACATGATGCGGTTAGGGTTGGTGAGTAAGCTGCACATGTTTTTTTTATAATTTTTTATAAAGTTATCTTGTGATGTTCACATAAAATGACAAACTATCACATGTCAAACGTGTTATTGTGTGCAGTTATTTGATATCCCACAGATCCTGTGCTTGGGGTTTCTGGTGTGCCGCTTTGGTTCTATCATATTGAGAGGTGTACAGAAACACTTGAGGAATTACAGCAAGCAGGTATCTTATACACACACACCATGTATGTAAAAAAAATAAAAAATAAAAATTTAAAAACTAGACAAATATGACAATAAGGTCACCAGTTTAAAATTTTTATGAGATTAAAATCAAACTTTTACTGGTTAAACTCCAGGTTCATACAGGATATGTTAATAAATCTAAGTTGTGTGTGTCCTCACTCTGTGTCCTGACTAAAACAGAGGCGTTTGTTCCTGAAGCTGGTCTGCAGACTTTTTGGTTACCTGGCTGGCCTGCTTTAGGTGTTGGTGTGCTTATTTCCAGACTTGTTTGCATTTACTGAACATTTATTGACAACCAATGCATCTAGAATCTCCGGTGCAACTCCAGAATGCCCTGGAAAGGAGCAAGTATGATATTCCACCCAGGGAAAGAATTGCACCCAGATTCAGTGAAGTCCTCATAAACCACCCCACCTACCGATTAGCTCACTCAACCTCGATGATATTAGCCAAAGGTTAAGATTACCGAACTACCCCAGTTCCTCTATAAACCATCTCCAGAAACTGGAGAGAAGCCAGAGTCCTGAACATATGAAGAAAGATAAGCTAAGTGGGATGTGTTGGTGGATTTGAAGAAGTGGTTCAAGATCACTATGATTGTGCTGTTTTTTTAGGTACAGTAAGGGGAGAGCGCCTTGACCACATTGTGTGCCAGGGTTTTTGGTAAATGAAAAGTGGCATGAGCTTATAGAGACCAAAGACCATCTGGCACAAGGACACCTAGTGCATCACAGCCCACCACAGACAGGACCCAGTAGGAAAAGATCTCAGGGGTGCTGAAGTCTCCAGATCCCAGTTCAATAAAACACCCATGAGGTGTGCCAGACAAACAAGCCCGATCCATGGGGTCTACCCACAGCACCCAAAGGATCCATTCCCATGTTCTGGTGCCAGATACCAGAGCAGCCCCACCCCCTCTCCCAGAGGCCCTGTGGAGCCATGTCCCAAGATGGTCAAAGTAAACCCTCAGGATTCATCAGTAACCCAGAGTCGTATCTATTGAGACACCACTAACTCAAGGACATATTCATCAGTTCATCAAAACTAGCCTTATTGCCTTTGTACACGAGTTCAGACAGCAGGTCTGCTCGGGTCCTCTGGTGGCACACAGCCTCTTTCTGCAGTATGGCCTGAACCTTATCAAATGCTGGTTTATTTCCCTGCCCTTGGGAGAGTGGTCAAACCATCGCTAGAACAACAGGAGGAAAAGTAAAGCACATTCTCCCCTACTTACTTGCACACTGCTATAACCCATGTGAGAAACTTGTCATACAAAACGCCAATGAACTGGGAAATTTTGGTGGGTCAGAGATCCCCTTTTGACACCCGAACTGCAGTGAGCTCTGGAGCATGAAGCTCCACTGGGCTCTCCATTGGGCTCTCCCCTCCACTTCAGAGGGGTGGGATGAGGAGGTGGTATAAGTAAGTTGTAGTAGAGGTGGTATAAGTAAGTACAAGTTGTGTAGAGTTGTGATGAGCTGTGCAGTTTGTTTGAGCAGTTCATGAAGAAATCTTTGGGCTGCCAGCACCGCACACACATGCTGCATGGTGTTCGCTCACAGAAACTGGAGGACACACGTGCAGTCTAACATGAATAAACCAATACTAACATAGAATAAAAACGCGCACACCACAGATACTGTTGAAATTGTGTGTGTGTGTGTGTGTGTGTGTGTGTGTGTGTGTGTGTGTGTGTGTGTGTGTGTGTGTGTCTTTGTAAATCCTTATATGTGGGATTCTGCAGGATGAAGTGAAGAAGCACGAGTACAAGTATGTACAGTATTTGCTGAGAAGGCCTGCTTGAATGTACGTACACACACACACACACACACACACACACACACACACACACACACAGACACAGAAAGACACAGACACACACAGACACACAGACACACACACACAGACACACAGACACACACACACATACACACACACACAGACACACACACACACAGACACACACACACACACAGACACACACACACACACAGACACACACACAGACACACACAGACACACACGCACACACACAGACACACACACAGACACACACACACACACACACACACAGACAC
>JAAGKR010013897.1:0-12901 GCA_011419295.1 Clarias macrocephalus
GCTCTGTCTCTCTCTCTCTCTGTCTCTCTCTCGCTCTGTCTCTCTCTCTCTCTCTCTCTCTCTCGCTCTCGCTCTCTCTCTCTGTCTCTCTCTCGCTCTCTCTCTCTCGCTCTCGCTCGCTCTCTCTCTGTCTCTCTCGCTCTCTCTCTCTCGCTCGCTCTCTACAAAATATCTTCAGTTATAAAGTCTAAACTGATAGTCTAGCCATGGATTAATCACAGGTCATGTAACTGCACAACAATACAAAGAAAAAAAAGGATTTATTTATTCATTTATTTATTTTAAGTATTATATTTGATTATAATATGATGAATATTAAATTCCAAAGGTCAGATGTGTAGAGCTTCCTTTCTTTGTTTCACTGCCCTTGGGATTGTAGAAATCACAAAACCTCATGTCCCATCGTGGAGACCCACCAGCCTGCACAGTTTCAATGAGATTCAAAAATTCAAAAATTAATCGCATAAAAATCTAAATCGCAATATGGACTCCTGCAATTATCATAAAGGCTGCGATGTATTACAGGTTATATATACGCGCAGAAAGGAATTTGTGTAGAGTTCGTCAATAATTTAGGTCTTTTTTTAAGATCACTTAAAAATGAAAATTGGCGAGTATCCTCTTAACGAGGTCATTTGCAGGTTATTTGCAGTTAAACAGTACATGTAATAACCAGCTACGTATCGCAGTTACAAAATAATCACAATTTGTACAGTCAAGCTGTGCAGCCCTGGTTTCTATGTATTTGCCAGCTCCAAGCATATGTGATGCCGATGTTGTGAGTGAATTTTCAGGCCTTCTATAACCTGGCGACGGTGTGTGAGGACAAGAGAGATGTTAAAATGGTGTAGCAGAAAACTGCTTTCAAAGGAGGACGATGAGTGAAAGCGTAAGAGTTAAAAAGATAAAACTACATACAAAATATAACAGTAAATATTATATTAATATGTTACTAGCATACAGCGGTACCGGAGGCGGGTCTTAAGGCCAGGTTTCGTATTGGGAAACACATTTGTCTTACAGGAAACGATGTAAGAGCAGATAATCCGTTCCAGCCGCTCGACAGTATTAGCAATATCGCCAATTTCCAACACTATCATTTTATTTTTGCAAATGTTAAAAAGACACATGTAAATAAAGTAAATTCATTAAACCTCACTTTTATGTTTTTAATTCATGATTCCTCTTGGCATCGGCTGCTTTAAAACCCAAACCAAATTTCAGTTCTTAATGCAAGAATTCTTAAGGTAGAGTGTTTTTGTATGCGAGGTTCCACTGTACTTTAATTTCATCACATGCAAAAACAACAGAGATTCGTTAGCATGTAGGTCAGTGGGAAATTGAAGCTGTACAGTTTACCTTTAAGACTGAACTGAAGCACTGAAAATATTGATTTCGAAAAATACTAAAATCCTCCAGCAGTGTGAAACAAGCAGAGGTTTCTTTTTTCCCTCCTTTTTTCCTTTCTGTTCCACAGCTTGACGATGACCTCGAGTGCTCACAGTGTGTTTTTTTTAGTAGCACGTTGGCCAAGTACAGATTTGTCAATTTTTTCCTCTGCTTCATCTGTTCATTTTTTCATACGCTTGGCTGCTGCTCTCTGCTTATATCCACTCATTCATGTCCACAACTGTCTATCTGCTTGTCTTTCACATGGATAATCATTTCCGACACGGCTGAATCGATGCGTCTTTGTTTGTGCAGGTGTCCACATACAAAAAGCAACTCTTCTTCTTTCTATTTCGTTTTTTTTTTTCAGGATGAGAAAAATCAGGTTATCACCACGAATATTTGGCTGAACATGGTAAGCCGGAGTCCTCACATTAATCCATATTCACCAGATTGTCATATTGTGCCAATCCTGGCAGTGTTGTGTTGATCTAATCATCTGCATTCTGTTATATTATGACACAGTTTACTTGTCCGAATCTGGTCTTCACAACGAGGGTTTTGTATGTATTGTGATTCATACTCACATAGACACAGACATTAAATTATACTTTGGTGTAGTTGTTAGCACTGTTGCCTCACACCTCCGGGGACAAGGGTTCGATTCCCACCTGGTGTATGTGGAGTTGGCATGTTCTCCTTGTGCTAGGCTAATTAGCGCCTGAACGTCGACTGTTTGTTGAAAGTGGTCACCGTTGGCGTCCACGGTCCCGAGTTGGACTACAGAGGTTCCTAGATGGATGGAAATGACAATATAGGAGGTGTGGAAACTCTACTGTGAAACAAGAATGTGGTTGAAACAACTTCAGCACAATTCAATTTCTCTTCTAACATAAGATTTAATAAACGACACCTATGTTCACTACTTATTGTTTGAGTGTTTTGGCATCAAAATCATCATCCAATACATTTCTGGCAAAGACGCGAGCTTATATAAAGCTGTGCGAAACTGTTATCACTGTTTTCGCTATTGCGCTACGATTTACATTTATATCAAATGATTTGTTGCATATAAAGTAAAAGTAACCTCCAGAGCTTCACTCCTCTGCCCTCGCTGCCAATTTAAACGTCTAAAGTAGTTCAGCAAACTGCATGGTGTCAAGCTTGGCTACAGAACTGGGTTATAAAAATAATCTTCAGAGTGATAATGTTTTCCAGCGTGGATTCCAAATTCAAAGGTGACGTTTAGTGAATATGAAGGTGCAGCATGGCACGGTGCCGTGACGCTTAGCACTGCGGCCTCGCACCTCCAGGGTCATGGGTTCATTTCCCACCTCAGCCCTGCGTGCATTGGTCTCCTTATGCTTGGTGGGTTTCCTCTGTGTACTCCGGTTTCCTCCCACAGTCCAAAGACAAGCAGATAAATCTCATTGGCATTTCCAAATTACTTGTGGTGTGTAATTCCTGTGATTATGTGCGTGTGTACATACCTGGGATAGGTTTTGTCCTATAGAGAATGGGTGAGATACTGTAGGATATTAAAAGACAGAAGGCAGCAACTCGTGTGGACATTATTGGGAATGAAGCGTGCAATAAAATGCTAGTGGTTGATAAATATTATGGGGTAATATACATGTAGGTATTGTGCAAACTAATCCAAGCTCAAGTCCTGGTGTTTTGCTGGTTAAGGGCCTGAGTGGTGTGTAGGAAGAAACTCATCCTCTCTGTGTTAGGCTTCATGGAGCTGATTACAACAGAGAGGAAATCATGTTGCTTAGGTGGCTGAGGTCCTTTCATCTCCCTGCCTTTGGTCCAGCACAGCTTGCTGTAGACGGAGTGCAGGTCGGGAAGCTCATCGCGCATGGTGCACTCAGGTGAGCTTCACTCTGTGGAGCCGCTGGTCCTGTTTGGTGCTGTTCACACACCAGGCTGTGTTGTGGGCTCTGGATCGGGAGGCTCCTGGTGGAGGTGTAAATGGGCCCTAGATCCCTGGAGGGCGGTTTAAAGTCCTTCAGACGTCTCAGGTGGTCTCAGATGATGACGTCATGTTGTTAAGCGAGTGGCTAAATCCTCTCCTGAATTCTGCTGAAGTCCGTTATCAACTCATTCGTCTTGTGCCGATGGCGAGGGAGTGTAAGATACTGTGTGTCTTCCCATCCGTCCTGCTTGCGGTCTGTAATGGAGCTACAGAGATCTACCGACACAGAGGTGGGTTAAGTCCCGGGTCCTCAAACTTGGTGGTGCGTTTGGAAGGAACTATAATTAGTGTTAAATGCTGCGCTATCATCAACAAGCTGCATTTTTCAAGGACGTGTGTAGGAGGTGTCTGGTGATGTCACTGGGGCAGCATATGAATCGCAATGTGTCCAGGCTTAAGCTTAACCCTGGCCCTGAGGTCACTGGGCTCGTTCAGCAGAGATGCATGAACACACTCAGCCTTTTCCTGATACCAGCCTGTTTAGCTCCGGGCCACACAATGTCGTTTAGCCAGCATGAGTTCAGTATTAAAAATGATGAAATTTTATGTATTCATGTTGAGCCTGGTCATAACCATGCCATGGTGAAAAAGTGCTAAAGAAAGAGAAATTTCAAAACAACAACAACAACAACAACAAAACAAAGTGTTGTCAGTTGTCAGCTGAGATGGCACCGGACCTCATGAGCACCATCGTGGGGTCAAAGATTTATATTTCTTTTTCACATGACATCTACTGTCACAGCAACACTCTCACTTGGTGGAACTCTTATAAATTGTAAGAGATCAGGTTGTACAATCATGTGTCATCATCATACTGGTTCCAAATGGGTTGATATGCCTGAGGAGATCAGCTCAAAGCAAGCAAAGCAAAATCATATGTTTGTGTTATTGATTGTACGCACAGTCAAGCATAACGTAGAGGACTGCAAGAGCAAACATTTCATTGAAGAACGAAAGGGGCCAAAGTAAAGTACAGGTACAGGTTCCCTGGGGCAAATATTAAGCTAGTAAAAGTAAAGTAAAAATTCTGGTTTTCAACCAGCCCAGCTTCTAAATTTCAAACACCTGTTACATATTAAACTCGCCATGAAGGAAAGGCAAGTCATGGAATTATGTGTAATAGTCAGAAGGTATGAATGATTAACACCACTATAGATAAATAGGTGCTTAATTGATCCCAAAGGCACTGTGGCTCAGTGGTGGCTCAGTGGTTTCTCTTCTGCCATATGGAAGTCCCGGGTTCAGTCCGCACCCGATGCCCAAACCCCTGCTACTGGAAGGGATCCGTCTGGAAGGGCATCCTGTGCAAAGTTGTGTGCCGATCTGATGGCCTCCTTTGATGGGAGCAGCTGAAGGACTAACAACAACAACAACAACAGCAATGCAACGGCATTTAGAAATGTAACGAAGTAAAAGTGCAAATATTTGAAAGGTAGAAAGGATCAAACTCACTCATCATCATCTATAGCGCTTAATCCCGTATTCAGGGTCACGGGGGACTGGAGCCTATCCCAGGAGACTTAGGGCACAAGGTGGGGTAGACCCTGGACAGGGTGCCAATCCATCGCAGTGCACACAAACACACACACACACACACACACACACACACACACACACACACACACACACACACACACACACACACACACACACACACACACACACACACACACACACACACACACACACACACACACACACACACACACACACACACACACACACACACACTACGGCCAATTTTGGGAACACCAGTTAACCTAACCTACATGTCTTTGGACTGTGGGAGGAAACCGGAGTACCTGGAGGAAACCCACCAAGCACGGGGAGAACATGCAAACTCCATGCACACAGAGACGGGAATCGAGCCTGGCTGGGAATCGAGCCCGGACCCTGGAGGTGCAAGGCGACAGTGCTAACCTCTACACCACTGTGCCATCTACGTATAAAACTACTCCAGTAAATTCAAAATATGTACTTAAGTATGCTATCAAACTAAATGTCCCCAGTTGCCTCTCATCTCTGTAAAATCATGGAAATCATGCACTTGGTCAAAGAACCAAGGTTACATACCGTACAGTACCTAATCTTATGTTGTCCTTTGATTAAGTTGATTATAACCAGGGTGGTCCACCTACAGAACTGCTGCTAGAGTGTTGATTATGATGGAGAACAATGACCATCAGTACTGCACATTCTTGCACATAAAGGTCAAACATGAGGCTGATCCTACCTTTATTAGAGAATTAGAATCAGTTGCCTCCTGATGCTGGTTCTCTGCTGGTGGACGTAGAAAGTACCAGTATTGCTCTTTGAAGTTTAGACTTGACTCAATCTATCAATTAAACAACCAAGTACTAATTGTGCAAAAGCCTCACCACTGACACGTACGGATGGGAACACCTCAAAATGCCCATGAGGTTTTCTACTGAGCATTAACATTACGCAGGAGGCTGAGGCTGAAGCACATTTCACACATTTGAAATGGGACCTGGTGAAGGTGGATACTGCTTCAGTACATCGCTTAGTGCCATCCTGGAGGTAGTCATAGCTTGGTATTATTTTTTCTTTTAAGCTTGCATTCAATTACAGCAGTGAGATTGAGTCCTTTAATCTAACCCCATCTTTGGACCACAAGGTAATTTTATGGGGCTCCTCAAAGCACACAAACAGTTTGTCAGTCACTACCTACAGTAGCTGGCTGGCCAGTGTACAGGCTGATCACTCAACGTTTATGGCAGTAATGCTGGATTCAGCCACAAAAGCACCGTCACTGTCTGCTGGCTGATAATGCGTTCAATTTGCTGCTTCATAGGTCCATAATAATGACTAGCAAAAATTAATTCAAAGCAACTTTACGTGCGCGTCCTCTACTGGTCCATGTGACAGATGGGTTGGAGACATTCCACACATTGAGAAATGACCTTTCTAAATCTATGTGCTTCCCGAGTCCAACCATCAATCTGTGCCCAGTACGTTGACAGGGCTGCGATCTGCGCCTAAGGTCAGACTGCTGACTTTGCAAAACCTCTCTAACATTATTCACAGTTCGAGATAAAGAGGGTTCCATATCATACTGAGTTAACTTGCTTGGTATAGACGGCATGAACAGAGACCAGACTCTTATCTCTGTTTGTTCAGAGCAATCCGGGCAACATAATCTGTTCCAGCTTTACCAGTGACAGTACTGGAACAGGATGCAGATTTGCCCGGTCCTGCTGTAGGTTTTAGCTGAACTTCCTCATTGTGGATTCACCACTGGGAGACAGCGTATCTCCTGTCTGACTGTTACGGCCCTGTAGGTGTGCATCTGCCCTTTTCCAGAGTTTGCTTACCCATCTCATTTTAATCCTATTTTATTATGTGTGTCCCCCGGAGGGGCTCCGGCAGCTCACAGAGCTTTTATTCCGAGGATGTTGGTATCTTGATATCAAGCTTGTCTTTCTTTCATGTGCATGTGCTTCTGTAACCTCTTCTTGGGCAGTATTCAGTCTCAGCGACTTAAGTCCAAAAGTGATGGACAGTGAAGGACAGTTGTCTGTATTCACAGCGAGGTTAAACACATGGTTATGTTGATTTCTGGGAGTTACACAATGATAGATAATTTCATTGTGGTTCCATCAACGTGTCAGTAGTTCTGCACAATAGACTGCTAACTGGACAAACTCGCTACTGCTAAAGAGTAAACCTGCACGCATGGTTCTGAAGCTCGACTGTGGGAGCTCGACTGAGCAGGAACTGACTCCGCCTAAATCCATACGTGGGTAAATGAGCAGAATGAAGCTTTTGGTTGGAACACACCTACCTACCTCAGATACCACCAGCTTTAGCTTACCTAAAAAGTTGTACTTTTGTTGGGCCACGTTGTATTTTGACCACTCCAACATTTCTTGAGGCAAGAAAAACTGCAATGATTAATATAAACTGGGTAGCTAAAGTGATGCATAGCTTAATTTTTATTATACAAGTTTACAATTTTAAATAATGAGTAACATGAAAAATGACCCCTGGACACGTGTCATGGATGGGAAAAATGGAAACTTTTTTTTTATTTGAGGCTGCAAACGTTTATTTCTGGTGTGTATTTGGACATTTTAACATGCGAGTCTATAAGAATTGACTCTCTCCTGAACCAGCAGTCCTAGTGGTCATTCGATGAACTGCACATTTTGGCACTTTTTTCAGAACCGCAAGTTGCACTTTGGACTGGACTTATTACCGCTTCTCACTCAGGCTGATTATAGAGTGCAAGAGAAATTGGACATACCTGGAGTTTAGTTGGCAGACCTAAGCACAAATCAGTACTAAATCTTTACTACACACATATAATTCAATTCTCAATACGGCCACTTCAGATTGATTTCTTTCAGCCCCAGAGCTTCCATGTGTGAAATAAGGTGCTCTGTCTTTCTTATCACTTACTGCCCTTATATGGAAATATAGGAATTGTATGTATTTCAGAACCACTGGAATGTAAGAACCTTTCACATGTATGGTCACGGCCCAGTAGTTTATTCGCTTTTTGCTTTAAATCTGGTTTGCACAGAATACGAAGAGGCAGCTGATTTAAGAAGGAGTTCAGTTCCAGAATGGAGATTCAGGATGTTGGCTTTCATTGGAAATTATACAACCAGGTCAGGTGTATCAAGTGCTCCCTTGGACGTATCCCAATCAATAGGTCTAAATGATTTTGGTCTGTGATGCAACCAAACTGTAAAGCATCAGTTGCAACTGATCCGAATTTTTTCAACCCCCAAGGCATTGACTGCAGAGATGTACTGTAAGCCGTTGCACTTCTTTTGAACGCCGTCAGGGGAATTCTCCATTGCCTATTGTGAATTGAGGTTTTGTGATTTGGAGAAACTTCAGCAATCTGATCTTCTGGCTGCAGAACCTTTGCTGCACATGCTACATCCGGCACAACTCCTTTCGTTCACCACTGCAGCGTCTGAAGCTCATTTTTATTCCACAAGGCAGGTTAATGGTCTCTTTAGTGATGGCAGCCCTGTGGTTTCCACATCTGTGACTGCAGGCCATTAAGTCTTCTCTTAAACCAGGTCGCAGGCTCCCTGTACACTTGAATGCATGTAAGAGCTCCTTCATGTAACTGGAATATGATGAGATATCTCAGCCTGGATCCTCAATCCATCCATTTCATTAGCTGAGGTTTTAATATTAACTCGCTGTCCTGAGGTTAAACTCTGACCCTCAGAACGTTCTGCTGGTAATGTATATCTAGTGAAAGCCCCTGTAGATCTGACGCTCTGTCTCGATGCGAGGCAGCTGTTACATTATCACCAGCAGCGCTTGAATTCGGCTCGGCTCCTCAAGCCTGCATTTCAATAATGTAAGAGCACTTCTTCTCTCTGTTGGCTTCTGTTCGACTCACCTCAGAGAAACTTGTCTTTCTTTTCCCATAACCTCTGAATGGCACCATAACAAGTCTAATTCATGTCTTGTATGTCTTTGCAGCATTGGTATGATTATTATCTGCAGTGGAACCAGTCAGAATATCCAGGCGTGAAGAATCTTCGGTTCACCACTGACCAAGTTTGGACCCCAGACATCCTGCTTTACAACAGGTACGGCCTTACTGTTCTCACATTTTGCAATAATCGATTTGGATTTGTCTGGTCATAGAGTCAAAAAGACATTTGCAGGATTCTGGTGTCAGTTGCTCGATCGCTTCCTGAAGATCGTGTACAGCAGTTCACTCTCGAGTTCCCAGAACCATCACCAGAAAGTAAAAGTCCTGCTGTATATTTGTTCCATCCATTAACCAAAACAGCTGATTGTAATTAGCACAAACATTCAGCCAGATAGACGAGAACTAATTAATGATGTCACCTGTTTTATGCACATGGAGAACCACAATCCATGCCATACGTTGTCTTATTACTTTTCGTCATGACTGTAAATTAAAACGGCACATGAGTTTGCTTTGGTTAAATGGCATTGAGATGATCAGCACAGGTCAGTGGACTGAAACCCTCGGGCAGGGGCAGATCAACACCGGGGCAGGGGGGGGGGGACATTTGTACCCTTAACACCAACCAACCTCCACCCCAAAGTTTACAGTTCCTTTACTGCCAGACTGAGAACATATCAACCAGGATGGGATTAAATATCCAAAGGTGACTTGGAAAAAGGTGGCTTAGTGATTAGCACGTTGTCGTGCACCTCCAGGGTCTGGGTTTGATTCTCACATTCCAAAGAAATGAACCGTAGGCTAACTGGCATCTCCTGTAGTGTGTGTACAAACTCGTTCTTAATAGTTCCCACAACTCACTGTAACAGACGAAACACTAACTAGACATATTCTCATCTGCTCTGTTCCACTCACCTGCCCGTCGCTCCCTTTACACACAATCACTTTCTGTCTTACATCTTTATTGATCTAATAGTTTTATGTATAAACCAGATTTCGCACCGTGTATGTTAATGAAATATGTGGACTTTACCCATGAGAGCCTTTTATTTCTTCACTGCTGTAGATCAAAGTAGTTAAACAGAAATGAGGAAATGAAAAAGAATAAAATATGGTTTAAAATAATGGCATTTATTTTCAGCCAGAAAAGGCTGAAGTCTGTAGAAGGAAGATATGAGGAGAAACAAGTAGGCAGACGAGAGAGAGAGAGAGAGAACAAAAAGGAATGAAATAAGGCAATAGAAGATAAAGAAGTAGAAATGAGTGTGAGAGATGAAGATGAGATGGGTGCAGCTGGAGCAGAGCGAGGGACAGAAGGGGTGATGGTGAGACAGGTGGACACACATGATCCTTATGTAGTTCCACTTGGACCTCATGGTATGATTTTATTCTCATTCTAAGTAAAATAACAATTGAAATTTAATTTAAGATTAAATGAGAGTTTAATCAGTAATCAATGCTTGAATGCTATGATTATTATACAGCATGTAAAATCTATTCTATTATAATATAATAAAATAAAAAATGGTATTTTCTATAAAATCTAAAATATCAAAAAATATAATATCATATATAAAATCATAACATGAGGTCTAACTGGAACTGCATCTGTCTCCACCTGTGTCCACCATCACCCCTGTTTCCGTCCCTCTCGGATTCAGTTACACTCTCACACTCATTTCTTCTGCTTTCTCTTCTCTCATTTGTTTCTTTCCACTTTGTCTCCTCTCAGTTTTATAAAATGTCTATAATATGTCTTTTCCTGTTGGCATTACATTAACACGCACGTGAATGGTCCAGACCAGCAAACTGGCAAAACACTTCAGCTTCTTTAGAGGTCTGTAAACCTGCTGCTGATCAGTTAATCAGTTAACCTGGCTGCAACGTAACCTTTTAAAATCCCGTAGAAGCTGTAAGGGGGTACTTAATATTGTTTGCCTGTTTTTTTTTCTCTTTTTTTTTGCCTCATTAAATGATGATAATAAACAAAAAAAGTTGTATATATTGTAGTTCATCTGAGCTTGGGTTTGCCTTATACTAATATTATATAGACACTTCAGGAAAAGAAGAATAATATGATGTATATTATACTGTATGCTGTTAATATTATCATACATCAATGTATAACGTATAGCAATAAATTGAGTTCTGAAATATTTATACAAGTTTTTCTTTTCCTGAAGTGTGTATACATTTTTTTTGACTCTGTATATCTCCCTGTATACACCCCTCCCATTCCAACCTGACTAAATCTCTTGCCACCCCATTTGCCACCCCATGTAGCGACATAAGAACCAGGAGGGAAAAAAATAAGGAAATAAGAGAAAATAAAGAAGTGGAAATGAGTGTGAGAGATGAAGATGAGGGTACAACTCAATCAGGGGGAGGGATGGTGAGACAGGTGATGATTCTGATCTAGTTACACTTACATCCTGTCCCTAAACCTACATATATACTATATTATATTATATAATACCATATCAATACCATATCATACATCAGAAACTTTCTCACAGTGCCACAATAATGTTTTTATTTTTATTTTTATCTTTGTTCAATTTATGACATAAAAAGTACCTATGCATCAATGTTTGCTGAAAATATTGTGCATTTTTCCATTTCCAAGAGAGACTGTGTTAAAAACTTTTCAATTAAAAAAATCACCGAAATCTGTTATTTATCAAGGGGTGCCTAAACTTTTGAATAAGACGGTAAAATCATTCCATGATGTCCAACTGGAACTGCATCAAGAAAGATGTCTCCACCTTCTGTCCCTCTCTCTGAATCACTGATTCCACCCTGACAAAATCTTTTGGCACCCCTTTGCCACCCCAGGTAAAATGTTCTCGATCTGCCACTGACCTAAAGAGGGTAAAAAATTTTTAATATCCTTACATTTCAAGTTTAAAAATTTGCTACTTGGCAAAACAGTGTTTAGGAACAGGATCGGACCGCAGTCTTGACCCTGACTTTATATTGTGTTATATTCATAAATTGGAAAGTGCCATGCATTTTCTTCCGAACAGCAATCAAAGTACGAGTCTTGGCACATTATAACCCGTGCAAATGCCATTCTAGGGGTGCTGAGTTCACTGAAAACTACACTGCATCTCTCAGTTGCCTAGGTCCATAAAAAAATACTGCCCATGTTGTTTAACTGCAAAAGAAAAAGCGCTTAAGTACATTAACACTTGCAGCCCAGCTGTTAGAAGCCTATGGGCGGTTTCGCTCTGGATACTGTAGCATTGCCAAAAATATCAGAAGCATTCCATCTCAACGTAGTGAATTAATCTCAAACTTTATTGGTTAGTAGAGAGCAAAGCAAACACCGAGCTGTAAATGTACAACAGTTTTTATTGCCAATTAAATTTTGTTCTTTGATCCCCCGCAGTGCTGATGATGACTTTGACTCAACCTTTAAGACCAACGTGCTGGTGAATTCCAGTGGCTACTGCACCTACCTGCCTCCAGGTGTGTTCATATTGTCCTTATGATGATAGAATGTTTCAGGGGTCATGATGCACTATAGAATGATATTCTCAAATGATATTTTAAGCGCAAACAAACACTGTTTGGGATAAAATAAAAAAATAATCATGCAGTAAGTTGTATGTGAAAAACACCTGTGGTGGATTGATTTCTTTGTGGCATAGTATTACTTGAGCTACAGAGACTTTGTACATGGTGATCCAAAATCGATTTAAAAAATGGTTTTGATGCAAAATGCAGTACGACAGGCTGCCAAGGAAACCTCTGTTTTATTCAGCAAAAGACCCTCGGTTTTATGTTTGCTTACACAATGTCAGATGATTTTAAATAACTGAATCCCAAATGAGTAGCGCAGAAACACTTGGCACACACACTTATCCAAGTGACCTTGCTCAAGGGCCCAACAGTGGCAACTTCGTGGTTGTGGGGTTTGAACATGGAACCTTCTGAACCATTACCACACGACACTACGTACATCACGCCGCACTACACTACATCACGCCGCACTACACTACATCACGCCGCACTACACGACATCACGCCGCACTACACGACATCACGCCGCACTACACGACATCACGCCGCACTACACTACATCACGCCGCACTACACGACAT
>JAAGKR010013898.1:0-12897 GCA_011419295.1 Clarias macrocephalus
GCCTGTGAAGCCATTTTTATGCAACGCAATGATGGTTGCACATGTTTCTTTGCAGGTCACCATGGTTAACAATGAAGGAACAATGATTTCAAGCATCACCCTTTTTTAACATGTCAAGTCTGCCATTCTAACCCAATCAGCCTGACATGATGATCTCCAGCTTTGTGCTTGTCAACATTCTCACCTGAGTTAACAAGACGATTACTGAAATGATCTCAGCAGGTCCTTTAATGACAGCAATGAAATGCAGTGGAAAGTTTTTCCGGGATTAAGTTAATTTTCATGGCAAAGAAGGACTATGCAATTCATCTGATCACTCTTCATAACATTCTGGAGTATATGCAAATTGCTATTATAAAAACTTAAGCAGCATCTTTTCCAATTTCCAATATTTATGAAATTCTCAAAACTTTTGACCACGACTGTACTAGTATAAAATAAAATAAGTTTTTTTTTTTTTTTTTTGCAAGAGATCTTTCATGATGAATGTGTGTATGTGCTTTAAATATACACTAAACAATAAACACTGCCTTTTGCAAAGTGAAAGTGAGTGGCGTTGCACGCTCTCTCTCTTTGAACATGTTTCTCGCTGATATTTACACACACATTCCAATATTGTTTCCATCTGCATTAGCAGATGAAAAAAAATTATAACAGCTAGACATTAATGTAGCTAAGCTAACACACTAACAACAACTAAAAACACTTATTGGTAGGAACCAGCTGACTTTCCCACTTCACCAGTGATCCCTTGTGTCTAAATTACGCACATTCACTTAATTATTTGCCTTCTTATCTGCAAAAATGCAGCCCTAACAACACGTTGTTGTGAACACCTTTCCTGTCTGGCATTTCCTCTCAGAGCTGCACTACAACAGTGCTCGCTAAGCCAGAAACTAGATATTTGCATACACTTCAGAAAAAAACACAAAAACTTTTTTTTCTTTACTGTCAAACATTTAATCAGATAAACTTTTTCTGTTTTAAATCAATAAATATTAACATATTTTTTTTGCATTTGTTAAATGTCAGAATCAAGCAAGGGAGAATTTTTATGTAATTTTTTATCACTTTCATCAAAGTCAGAAGTATACATACACTTGCTTAGTATTTGGTAGAATTGCCCTGAAACTTTTTGACTTGAAGCAAACATTTCAGGTATCCTTTCACAAGATTTCTATAATAATAGTTTGCTGGAATTTTGGCCCACTCCTCTTGACAGAACTGGTGTAACTGACTCAGGTTTGTTGGCCTTCTTGCTGTCACTCGCCTTTTCAGTGCCGCCCACAAATTTTCTATGGGATTGAGATCATGGATTTGTGATGGCTGCTCCAATATCTTGACTTTATTATCCTTAAGCCACTTTGTAACTAATCTGGAGATATCCTTGGGGTCATTGTCCATTTGGAAGACCCATTTGCGCCTAAGCTTTAACTTCCTGGTTGATGTCTTCAGATGTTGCTTCAATATATCCACATCATTTTCTTTTCTCATGATACCATCTATTTTGTGAAGTGCACCAGTCCCTTCTGCAGCATAGAAGCCCAACAACATTATACTACCACCCCCATACTTCACAGTTGACATGGTGTTCTGAGGCTTCAGAGCTTCGCCCCGTTTCCTCCAAATATATTGTTTATCATTTTTGTTTTGTCAGACCACAGGACATGTCTCCAGAAATTAAGATTTTTGTCAACATGTGCAGTTGCAAACTGTAGTCTGGCTTTTTTATGGTGGTGTTGAAGTAATGGCTTTCTTCTCCCAGAGTAACCTTTCAGCTCATGGTGGTACAGGACTCGTTTTGCTGTGGATAATGACACTGTCTCACCAGTTTTAGTCAGCATCTTCACAAGGTCTTTTGCTGTTGTCCTGGTGTTGAGTCGCACATTTTGCACCAAAAACTGTTCCTCTCTGAGAATCCGTCTCCTTCCTGAGCGGCATGATGGTTGTACATTCGCATGTTTTTTATACTTGCAAAATATTGTCAGAACGAAAGAAAGTGGGACTTTCAGGCATCTGGAAATTGCACCTAAGGATGAGCCACACTCATGGAGGTTCAAAATTATTTTCCTGATGTCTTGGTTGATTTCTCTTCATTTTCCCATGATGTCAAAGAAAGGGGCTCTGTGTTTGAGGTGTGTCTTTAATATGCATCTACAGGTGTGCCACCAATGAAATCAAATCGATTCAATTAACCGATCAGAAGCTTTTTTAGCTAAGAATGGAATCATCTGGAGTTTACTTTTTGTTTAAAGACACAGTAAACATAGTATTTGTATACTTCTGACTTTGATGAAACTGATAAAAAAAAATACATAAAAATTCTTCCTCGCTCGATTCTAACATTTAACAAATGCAAAAAAATTGTTAAGTAAAACAAGATTAATTAATAGATCAGTGGTTCTCAAACATTTTCTGTCATTCCCCACTTAAGGGGGTTTGCGAATTTTCAAGCCCCACTTGTCAATAAAATTATAACAAAATTGGCAAAGTTTACTATTTATTGAAATATCTATTTCTAAACCAATAATATCATGTAACACCAAGTTCAAAACAGATAAAATACATATCTGTATCTGTATATAACTTGGGGGGAATCAGCTGCTCAGCAATTGTTTGTAGTTTCTTTGCACTGGGTAATTCTGTATGCAACTTTGAATGAAGCAATTTGTGCTTTGCTGTCCTCTGATTCAAATTTTACCCTGCGATTCTTCTGCCAGCTTTCTTTCAAAGAAGTTGAGAGGCTTATTAATGTGACTGGGGTGTGTTGTCTCTAAGTGTCTTCCTAATTTGTTGGTTTTCATGCTGTCTGCTGTTTAGAGAAAACAAGACAAAACCCTAAAGAATGTTGACTTTTACCTTATATTTTTGAGAAAAGTTTCTAACAGAAGTTTAGCATCTCCTTGGAACTCATAGTTGTGTTAGGTCTGAATCGCCTGCTTTTTTGTGGTCCATGTAACAAATTTATCCATTGAGGTTTTTATGTCCACTACATACGCTATTGACCCGGTTGGTGACCGTTATGTTCATATTCACACATTTTTTTATTTGCATGAGCTGTAAGCCACAATGGAAATATTTCACCACTACACCACCATGCTACTGAAAAAAGTAAATTTTCCTTTATAATTAACTTTTTTTCCCCACAGCATGGTGGTGTAGTAGTTAGCACGGTGGTCTCACACCACTAGGGTAGGGAGTCAGTCTCACCTTGAATCTGTGTTTGTGGAGTTTGCATGTCCTCTTCGTGCTTGGTAGTTTACTGTCCACAATCCAAAGATAGGCAGGCTAGGCTAATTGGCATTTCCAAATTGGCCAAGGTGTGTGTGTGTGTGTGTGTGTGTGTGTGTGTGGTGGTGGTGGTGGTGGTGTGTGTGTGTGTGTGTGTGTGAGAGAGAGAGAGAGAGAGAGAGAGAGAGAGAGTTTGTGTCCTGTGATGAATTGGCATCCAGGGTGCACTCCGCCTTGTGCCAAAGTCTCCTGGGATAGGCCCCAGGCTTCCTGTAACCATGTATAGGATAAGTGGTATAAAGAATGAATGAATATTTTACATGGTAAAATGTATATAACATACATATTTTTAAATAAATTAGTACAGTCAAACTTATAAACAATAAACAAATACATCCTCCCAGATAAAAACAATGTGTTTTTTAAGTGTTTCTTTCTCTTTCCTACAGATGGTGATGTAACCCTGAAGAGTCCTGTCCATCCTGTAACTGAGGGAAATCCTCTGACTTTACACTGTTTATATCGCAACACAAAGATCTCAGACTCTGGTGCTGATTTCTATAAAGACGATTCAGTTCTCCAGAAGCAGACTACAGGAGAGATGACCATCATTAGTGTCTCAAAGTCAGATGAAGGTTTCTACCACTGTACACACCCAGAGAGAGGAGAGTCACCCAAAAGCTGGGTTTCAGTCAGAGGTGAGGAAAAAAATCATTTATTCATTTTAATAAGACTTGCTGTGAAGGAGTCAGTTCTCCATTTGTAAAGCATATATGGAAAAAATATATATATATATAATTTAATATTATATTTTAATATATTTTATATATTAAATAACATACTTTATCTGAGGGAATTGTTGTTGGTTTTTTCATGTTTCCTCTGTCACTAATGCATGGAAGTCTTGTCAGGGGTCATAGGGTTGATAGTTAATAGATGATAAGGGTTTAGGAGCATTTACGACAGGGCGAGTGTCCTTGTGCCTGATGTAGTAAAAGCTTGGCCAGACAACTATGAGTTCCAAGGAGATGCTAAACTTCTGTTAGAAACTTTTCTCAAAAATACAAGGTAAAAGTCAACATTCTTTAGGGTTTTGTCTTGTTTTCTCTAAGTCACTTTGCCTTCAGTTCTGGTGAGCTAAGAAAGTTCTGGTAGCTAAATGTGAATAATAAAGTTTATATGCTTTGCAATTTTGACTACACAGTCTTTTCTTTTCTTAAACTTTTACCAGCATATTTTTATCTGAGGGAATTGTTTGTGTTGTCTATCCCTAAACCTTCATGTATGAAAGATCTGTTAAGCGTCAAGGCTACGTGTAAGTATGAAGTTGTTTTAAAAACTTTTCAGGAAAACTCACATCTGAGGCAAAAACCAGGCAAAAGAATCATGGAATCATGACATTTTTTATGTATCCGTTTCACTGAAAAAAATTATTATGTTTTTGACATGATTCCATGATTCTTTTGCCTTAGATATGTTGGTTTTTGTGAAAATAATTTGTGTTTTTCAGGTTTCCTCTGTCACCAACTTTCATACACAACCTTGGCCATAAAAAATCCTAAAGGTGATCCAAAGGTCATCTAAAAGTGTCACATCCATGCCACTTCAGCCAAGGGGAGTAAGTTCTGGCACCGGATTACTGAGCCGACGCTTTTGGCGCCCCCTAGTGTGTCTACGTGTGTACTTTTTTTTCACTGTTTAACCAAATTAAGTTCACCTGTGTCGTCCCCGTGTGTCTCTCTATTTATTCCAGTCGAACCCGTACACACTTGTCTGTTCTCCGTTGTGCACATTTATGTCTCACGTTTGTGAGTCTAGAAACGCGTTCGTTTCGTCTCTCCCCCAGGACTGACGGTCTCTGCACGGTGCGGCTGGTCAGGGTCAACGTCAAGGCTGAAGGAAGCTCAGTCTGTTTTCAGTTCTCGTTTGCTGCTTTAAGTTGATTTTCGGTTTTGTTGTGACATTTTGCTACCAGCCCACCTCCAGACCCAGCCTGGGGAGTTTATCTGTGTTTTGTTTGTTTTCTTGTTTTTGTTTTCTTGGACAATGCCTGACTAAAGAAATAAAGAAAAAGTACTTGAGTTAACCCTGCGTCTGCGTCCGCCTCTCGTCACACCAGACATGACAGAAGAACAGACCCACCAGGACGCAGCAGGGATTCCCCTGTCTGAAGACACCCCGATGCATGAATATCTAATTGCCAGCAACGAGAGATCGACAGCCTGGCGCGAGCCGTCAACAATCTCGCATGCAGCGTAAGCCAGCTCGCGACCGCTCGATCGCCCTCTCCTCCTCCGCGCCGGCGCTCCGCGCCATCACCACCACACTCGGCTACCCCGGAGATATATGCGGGAAATCCGGAGGGGTGCAAGCGGTTCCTCCTGGCCTGTGAGCTCTATCTGGCAGATTTTCCAGACATGCCCGAGCAGAAGAAGATCAGCTTCATCACCCAACAGCTCACAGGGCCAGCGATGGACTGGGCAGCAGCAGTGTGGAGTGCCGGTGGATGCGTCACGTCCCGGTACAAAAGATTTATGCAAGCCTTCCACACGGTGTTTGATCACCCGGATCAGGGCAGGTCGGGGGAACTCAACTGCTGAGGCTGAGGCAAGGTACCAACACTGTGGCAGACTATGCGGTGAAGTTTCGGATCCTAGCCGCGGAGAGCGGTTGGTGTGAGAGAAGCTTGCTAGCCAGGTTCCGGGATGGACTACAATCAGAGATCCAGCTGGAGCCCTCGTGTCGCAACACGGGCATGGATCTCAACGAGTGCATCAATCTGGCTATCAAGCTGAACCAGCACCTCCGCGGTCAACGTCGTCACGCCCCTTCCAGATCATCAGGGGGGAGATTCGAAGCCAAGAACCGCAACAGCCTCAGCCAACCCCTGCTCGAACCGCGTGAAGGAACGGCGTCGGAGCCAATGGACGTGAGTTCATCCCACCTTTTGGCCCAGGAAAGGCAGAGAAGGATGGCATCGGGGTTATGCCTGTACTGTGGGGGGGAAAGACACCGAGTCAGCAACTGTCCCGTGCTTAAAGTAACGTCACACACACCACCTCGCACTCATCAGTCTTTCTGTTTACATGCCTCATTGTCATTTAATAACTGCACTGTGTCTGTTTACCCCCTTATAGATTCTGGTTCGGCCGGAAATTTCATCTCTACTTCTGTAATTTCCTCGCTGTGATCCCCCGTGTCGAAGCTTCCATGTCTGATCGCGGTGAAAGCTCTGGATGGCAAACAATTAAAACACTCGCCTCTTGAATTTATCTCTGTGCCCCTTCGGTTAACTTTCCCCGGTCACACCGAGGAGTTTTTTGTGCTTCCTCGGATGGACCAGTCCGTCGTGCTGGGTCTACCCTGGCTCAGTTTACATGAGCCTAATTTTAATTGGGCAGAATCACGCATCACATCCTGAGCCCTGCGATGCGCTAAAGTATGTACACCGTCAACACTGGTTGCCCAAACTACATCCATTGAGAGTCCGCACACCCTCGTTTCGGTCCAAGTGCCATCTGAGTACGAAAGTTTCAAAGACGTGTTTAGTGTTAGGGCAGCAGCACGACTTCCCCCTCATCGGCCTTGGGACTGCGCGATTGAGCTCCTGCCGGGGAAAGCACCGCCTTGCGCGCGCGTTTATCCATTGTCTGTGGTGGAGACCCGGGCTATGGAGGAATACGTGAGCGAGGCTCTCCAGCAGGGGTTAATCAGCAGGTCCACGTCACCCGCTTCGGCAAGTTTCTTTTTTATCGGAAAAAAAAGCGGAGGTTTACGTCCATGTATTGATTACCATGGACTCAACGCGGTTACAGTAAAATATAAGCACCCACTGCCACTGGTGCCAGCCGCTATCGACCAACTCCAAGGCGCCTCCATCTTTACAAAACTCGATCTCCGCAGCACTTACAATCTTGTTCGTGTACGTAAAGGCGATGAATGGAAGACTGCATTTAGCACGAGATCAGGTCATTACCAATACAGTGTGATGGCGTATGGACTGGTAAATGCAACTGCGGTGTTTCAGGGGTTCATGAATGACGTGGTCCGGGATATGTTAAACCGTTACGTTATAGTATACTTGGATGACATACTGTTGTACTCGCAGTCATATTCGGAACACGTCTCTCATGTGGCCGCCGTTTTTCGTCGTCTGCGCGAACACGGGCTGCCTGGGGAGTTTATCTGTGTTTTGTTTGTTTTCTTGATTTTGTTTTCTTGGACATTGCCTGACTAAAGAAATAAAGAAAAAGTACTTGAGTTAACCCTGCGTCTGCGTCTGCCTCTCGTCACACCAGACATGACAAAAAGGTCATAAAAGGGGCAATAAAAGTCAAAAACCGTTTTGACGAAAGGTGGTTAGGTATTATTTTTTTTACAGGCTTGTACAGGCTTATACAGTATACATTACTCCACATTGTGAGGTAAGGCTTATACAGTATACATTACTCCACATTGTGAGGTAAGGCTTATACAGTATACATTACTCCACATTGTGAGGTAAGGTTTATACAGTATACATTACTCCACATTGTGTGAGGTACAGGCTTATACAGGCTTGTACAGGCTTATACAGTACACATTACTCCACACTGTATGAGGTACAGGCTTATACAGTATACATTACTCCACACTGTATAAGGTACAGGCTTATACAGTATACATTACTCCACATTATGTGAGGTACAGGCTTGTACAGGCTTATACAGTACACATTACTCCACACTGTATGAGGTACAGGCTTATACAGTATACATTACTCCACATTATGTGAGGTACAGGCTTGTACAGGCTTGTACAGGCTTATACAGTACACACTACACTTTGAGGTACAGACGTGTTCCACACTATGTGGGTACAGGACTGTATAGTATAAATTACAAAAAAAAAAATGTCTTTTTTTTTTTTTTAAAGCTTTCCGCTCGCCCCTCCCACACACCTAATACTCATTCACTGATGATTTTTAACAACATTTAAGGAA
The DNA here is from genome assembly GCA_011419295.1 of Clarias macrocephalus. Classification (NCBI taxonomy): domain Eukaryota; kingdom Metazoa; phylum Chordata; class Actinopteri; order Siluriformes; family Clariidae; genus Clarias; species Clarias macrocephalus. Next base: position 8,213 of record JAAGKR010013898.1, read on the forward strand.
GCTCAGTGCGCACCTTGTTGCCGGATTATTCGTGCTCTCTAGCTCAGTTCTCACTTCCTCTTCCTGGACCAAGTTGGATACTGTACTGTATTGGATCTAATGCAGTTCAAACTGAAATCTGCAGCCTCAGCTGCACAGATTAATATTCGGCTCTGGAATTCACGTTCCTAGATGTTTTAATAACACAAGTGCCAAACACACTCTACCTCAAAAACATGTGCACCTCATCCATCAATCTTCTTCAACTTGGACCCATTTGCCTGCGGCCCACAGACACCCCTGACACTTATTTTTAAATGATACTGTTTAAAGCTTATATTTTTAAATGTTTGAAACTTAAGTGTTTACATTTTATTGTAATATTAATTTATCATCCATATTATCTTTCCCTCCAGTTTTCTCACAAAAAGTATCCGTACTGAAGGTCATCTGGAGTGTTATAGTGACCTTTCCATATGTGCTGGTGACCATCATTCTGGCAGTGAAATATTACAGAGCTCAAAGTAAGAACTCACAATGTTCATTTTCCATAAAATTAAACAACAATATTTAATAATAGGCTAAAATGTTTAAATGTGATTTTTACAGCTGAGCCTGAGAAGGACAACAAATCAGACAGAGTGATTGAAGCTGAAACATCTTTATGAGGCTCATGTTTTTACATGATTTGCTTTTTTTTTTTTTTTTTTTTTATAATCTAGCTTTTAAATCTTAACAAATTTTAACCAGTGCAACAGAGAACACATTGTGTGGTTTTAGTGATTAGTAGCTGTGATGCTGTTTACCAATATATATTTGTATTTCTGTTCTGTTTCTTGTAAGCATTTATTTCTACTTTTTGAGCTTTGTGTTTTATTTTCATTCCATCATTTACTGTACTGCTCATCCTGTACAGGAAGCCTGGAGCCTATTCCGTGAGAATTCATGCACGGGGTGTGGTACATCCTGGACAGGGTGCCAATCTATCACAGGCGTTATTTTGTTTAACTTTTATATTACTCTGACTTTATTAATGTATTGTACATGTTTATACTGTATCTGGTATTTATTCATTTACTGCATGAACTCAGGGATAAATATACAGCAGGCTTTAAATGTATTGTAAAATTATATTAAAAATAGGCAAGGCTTAGTTTGCAATACTGTAATGAAGTAAGAGTAGAAAAGATTTGTTTTCTTGTTTAAATAATGTAATTGGGCTGAAATGTGATTTTTTTGCTTTAATAAAAAACAATAAAGACTCCTTGTGAAGCTATCAGTAGTGACTATGCTTTGATGCTGAACTCGGTGCCAAAATGAAAGTCCCCAAACACAAATACACAGTGTCCAGATCAGCCCGCACCATGTGATGCTTAGGGGCAACTCTGATACAACTGCAGAGAAATCATGATTACAGCAGGTTACAGGAATAGGCTCATCACAGACACGATGGCATCACAACCATGCTATATCCAGCAATACAGCATGACCTCGAGTGCAATGTTGATTTTATGTAACAGTTTCACAAACACAATTTATTAGTAACAATTTATAACACCGTCCCTGGGTTATGATTTGTTTCTTTATTTAACCAATTATTTTGCTCAGCCAACAAATGTGCTTCAGCAGCTGGCAGAATTAACTAGTGGTGTTACACCATTACACTCAGTTAGCAACCTGCAGTCAGTGTACTGTATGTATTTACAAGGAGGCAGTGATCTCCATGTTCTTCCTCATTGTATGCGGCAACTTCCCCTATATTACACACATTATGCCTATTGGTATACAGTATTTGTATGAGGGAACCCATCCTAATAAATAAATGTATTTATATATTTATGTCTTTTGTGGCGATTAATGGGCTTTGTAACAATGCATCTGCTACAACCATGTTTTTGCCTGGCATGTACTCTGCTTTCAAATTAAAGCGCATGAGTCTCATCAAGAGTCTTTGGCATCTCACTGGCACAGTGTCCAGATCTTTGCTTTTGATTAGAGGTATTAATGGCTCATGATCAGTGACCAGTTTGAATTTTTCCAAGCCCACTTAGTACTTTTGAAACATTTCACATGCCCATACACCTGCAAGTGCATTCTTTAGTTTGATAAATGTGCTTTTCTATGGTTGGTCCCATGCCCACACACTTTTTTTGTCCTAAGCAGTTCATACAAAGGACTCAGCAGGCAATATTGTTGACAAATAAAGACGAGACTAAAATGTGGTTTAAAAAATAAAAACTAATATAACACCTATCTTTATTTTTGTCCACATATAATTTTTTATCACAATCCGCTGCAATACAGTGTTCATTATGCGAGCAGCAGTGTCTCCTGGGTCACAGTGTGCGGCATATCAGGAGAAGTTTGCGCGCGCAGTGACGGGATGTTACAAGCTCAGTCATCTTTATATGAGGCGCCATATAGGGCTTCAGTTAAACTTCAGTCATGCACACACACATGAAACACTTGCATTCACATATATTAAACAGTCACACAAACATATATAGGCCCGGTTTCACAGACAGGGCTTAAGCCTAGTCCCAGACTAAACTGCCCACTTGAGCTGTCTTAACTTAAAGTAACTTGCAACGATATAGATTAAAATAGTCACAGATTTAGCCTATTCTGGATTAAACAAAGCTGATTGCAAGAAGAAGGATTATAGCTAGTCTAAGACTAAATTGAATCTTAAATTAATCCTTCAAGGAGGCAGGTTTAACTCCTGCTTAGCACTGTTTGTGAGGGAGCATGGAATATTTGGAATATCTAAATGAAAACCAACGTGCACAACAGAGGCCTGCAAGAGTTCTTTTGGATAGAAATGATCCATAACATTACTTTGATGACGCAGCTTTTCAAGACTGCTTTCGCATGTACAAACAACATGCATTGGAGATAATATATTTGCTAGAACCTACACTCTCCTGTCTGTCTCTGAGAGGAAAGTCTTTACCCAGTTCACTCCAAGTTCTGCTCACATTGAGGTTTTTGGCATCTGGGGACCTTTCACCGTGAAACTGGTAATTTGTGTGGTGCCAGTGAAGCAACTGTGTGTAGAATAGTTCACAAAGTCTGCAGAGCCATTTGTGAACTGAGGAGTGTTTTCATATAAAACATATGTCTCCTGATGCTGCTGACCAAGACAACTACAAAGTGCAATTTTATGAATATGGGCACTTCCCAGATGTCACTGGCTGTATAGATGGATGTCATGTTCCCATCAAGTGACCATCAACTCCTGATGCTGCGGAGTACAGGAACCATAAGAACTGGTTTTCAATCAATGTTCAGGGTGTATGCACACCAAATTTAGAGTTTGCAAACATTGTAGCACGTTGGAAAGGTTCAGCTCATAATTCAAGGATTTTTCTCAACTCCTCATCGTGTGCTCAGTTTCAGAGAGAACAGCATAGTGGACTTCTACTTGGTGACAGTGGATATGGTCAGAGTAACATTCTATTCACTCCGTACATAAATCCCACAACAGTGGAGCAGCAAAGATAGAACAGAGCTCACATCCGTGCAAGAGGCATGGTTGACCGCATATTTGGAATATGGAAAAATCGATTCCAGTGTTTACGCAATACACTTTGTTTCAGCCCAAGAAGATGCTGCAAAGTGATCATTGTTACATAACTACCTGAAGCAGCACTGCTGTCCTGATCCTCCAATGGAAGATTACAATGAAGCAGATGTGGCAGTGGCTGAGGCAGCCAATGGCCAAAGAGGACTTGAACATAGAACTGCATTCACATTACAGCACTTCATCTAGATAAGATGAATTTCAATATGAAATGCATTTACTATGGCTTATTTTCCCTTGATAATGTTCTGTACAAAATTAAAACAGTGTGCAGCAAAATTTACAAAGTCACTTAAACAATACTGGTTGAAAATGTAAAATAAAATACTTTCACTCATGATTATGTAAATGACAAATTGATTATTATTCTTTTTTTACCCATCTTTTACACACCTGTCTCCTTACTGTATCTTTCTTCCAACTTCATATCCAATTCAACCTGTAGAATTCCCATTTTTATTTCATTCTCTTCCTTCATAAATTTTATTTTTTGCTCATGAAATTCTCTGGCTAACTTTCATGGATGGTCATCCTGCTTGCTCTATTCTGAATATTGGTGGCAGCATCTTTTGTCAGGGATGATGGAGCAGATGTGGAGGGCACACACTCACTGTGCTCTGGCTCTTCCAACCTGTTCAGATCCCTCTGTTCTGTGAAAAACACAGAAGCATAAATAAACTCACATGATCCTTAAGAAGAATAAAGATTGACAGAGTGGAATATGTACCAAAGGAAGTAAGCAGTTCCTTTCTTAAGTACCATTTGTGCTCATTCCTTCATCTGAACTGTTCAAGTGATCATCATCTGGTATACCTTCCAGAGGTTGCTGGTCCTGTATTATTCCAGACAACAAGTCACCCAATGTCAGGGATCACCCCTAGAGGGCGCCAAAGAGACTTCCTTTGTTTTTTCAGTTTTCTTTGTGTTCTTTTGTGTAAGACTCCATGTCCCAGAATGCACCTCAGTCAGGTAGTGTGGCGCTCACCTGAACTGAGGTTGCTAATTAGTGTTTGTTATAAATGTTCCTGAGTTCAGTTTAGTCTTGTCTTGCATCTGTTCGGTTTGGGTTACTGTTTGTGTTGTTATATTGTCTGACTCTGTGTTCTCCTTGTTCTGTGTTCTC
>JAAGKR010013899.1:0-12896 GCA_011419295.1 Clarias macrocephalus
TGTGCGCACACGCTACACAACCTGGGGGTCCAGACACTTGCAGTGCGGCGGCGTTGGTATTCTCGTTCCCATAGCGTTTTCACGCAGCATTGAGTGTAGCTTTTGAAAGGGAACGTCTCGGGTTACTTGGCTGTAACCCTGTTCCCTGATAAAGCGGGAACGAGATGCTGCGTTCCGATGCCGCACTGCTGGCGTGCCTGGACGTCCTTCAGACAAAATTGACCTGAGGATGTTTCCGGTTCACTCCTATTTATAACCTGCAGGTGCACCTTATTCGGTGACGTCATGCCTGGCACAGGTTATAAGCCGAAGGTATTCGGCGGGTTTGACATGCACAGGCTTCACAACCGGGCAACAAAGAGATGTTCCCATAGCGTTTTCACGCAGCATCTCGTTCCCGCTTTATCAGGGAACAGGGTTACAGCCAAGTAACCCGAGACGTTTTGGCTTATTTATGTGGCACAGGACTTAAAACATTTATATATCGTTGTTGACACTATAAAGCTGAATGTGGTAATCTAATGAAAATAAGTAACAAGCAAATAAAATGTACAAAACAATTAGTATATATTGTGTGTATACAGTATACAGTACATATGTATACATTAATATGCCAGAACTCTAAAGCTAATAACATTAAAATCCACCTAGGTTTTAGGTTCTCATTCGGCCACTGGGGCGTGGCTCCATGAGTCCACATTGCTCCCCTAACCCTGGAACTGTCTGGCACCAGGATTTTAGATCTTTTGGATGCTGTGGATTGGGGGTGTGGCCTCCATGAAACAGACCTGTTTATCCAGTACGTTCCATGGATGCTCGTGCAGATTGAGATCGGCGGAATTTGGAGGCTTGAAGTCTTTGCCTGCTAAGCCCAGTACGTGGCAGGCTGTGCAGCTCTGGGTCGACTTTCTTCAGGATGTTGTCCTGCCTTGACTTTTCTATGGGATTAGGTCAGGCTGACCTTTGACCCTCGTGGGTGTAGATGAACCTTGGGTGCCCATGATGACGTCATCAGTTTACTGGCATATAATTGATAATCCATGTTATTCAATTCTCCAGGAAGTAGTATTAGTGTTATGACTGATCTTTGTATAGTACAAAGCATCTCAGAAACATGCCATTATCATCATACTTTTAACCACCTAAAATGATTTAGAATTATACTTGAAGGATATTTTACAGAAATACAAAACTCTCTCTTATTTAGCATTAAAATGCTGGTAATAAACAAATTCTTCCAAAATAAAAACATGGACAAAAAGATATAACAATACATACACTCACATGTATATTGGATAATTCTGAATGAAATGAATATTAATTTAAACACTACCTTAAATACATGTACTGTGCTCTTTTAGACATATGGGGTTTAATACAGTTAACATGCTTGTAGAGAAAAAAACAACTTCCAGAGCACTTCCTTTTCTGACGTTTCTGATATTTCACAGCAGTTATTTTTAGGGTATCATTTAGTGCATCACAAGCATAAACATGTGGTTTAACTCCAGACACATTCCATACTTTTCTGGTTGGGAACGAGGCATTACGGATGCTCTCTGCGATGTGGTCTGCTCCGCGGGAAAAGAGAGCTTGCAAGTATCTGGCTGCTAAACTCGTTTCAAATGACCATGAGAACGTTTGTCGTTTTAGCTTGTTTTATTCAAATGAGACTGAACCCTCAAAGTTTCCAGTACATTTTGTGCTTCCTTTTGGATGTCAGCAGTGTCATGAGAGTACATATGAATAATAGTTGGCAAAATATCTCCCACCCGGCCAATTCGTCTTCTGGGAAATACAGTAGGAGAGCTGTGAACTTTAAAACAACTTCATTTCTGTTAACCGTAACACATGGTGAATGGATTTGCGGTAGCTGAGTAATGTAATGTCAAACATTTCTATTTATTGTTTTGAGTGATGAGACACCATTAAAAGGTAAAATAAAATACAACACTGTCTGTAAGTGTTTTTTTTAGTTCTTGTGAGTCATCCATGCTCTATAGAGCCGTGGTTAAAAAGTCATTTTGCAAATATATCACCGATCCTTAATATGCACCTGAAATTTTCTTTAGCCATTATTAGCTGTAGGATTTAGTTGCGTGTTTTAAAAAATGAACAGAATATAGAAGGTCATATCCTCTTTTTCAGCACAAAATAGGCAATATGAAGAACTGAATTTTATTTCTTTTTAACCAACTATACCAACATGACTGAGCAAAAAAAGAAAAAAAAAAGAAAAAAAGGTCACATACAGTAGGTAAAGAAATTGCACATGATCATGTGTCTTTACGTTTGCTTTCGGTTGTTTTTATGACCAAATAATAATAAAAAATACGCTAATTTTGAGACAATTTACCCTTTATAAAGGTATTGATAACTTTTTCCTTTTCCTCATTGACCTATGCTATGTTGCTGGCACGTATCTGTGCCGCTTGAGTTTTGAGGGTAATTGCTTCTCAGTTGAAATTCACATAATAATAAAGGGGTGGAAAAAGTGCTGAAAATTATACTTGAGTGGAAGTATAAATAATGCCCCGCTCAGGTATTTAAATGTAAGCATTCTTTACTAATCAAATAATGTTAATATGTTTTTATGTGAAAAGGAACAAGGCAGTAGGTGTAGTGGTGTAGTGATTAGCACATTAGTGTAATCTTGCACCTCCAGGGTCTGGGTTCGATACCCACCTCAGCTCTGTGCGCATGCATGTTCTCACTGTGCTTGATGGGTTTCCTTTGGGTTCTCCGGTCTCGTCCCACAGTCCGAAGACATGCCGATTAGGCTAACTGGCGTTCCCAAATTGTCCATAGTGTGTGAATGTGTGAGCACCCTGCGACGGATTTGCACCCTGTCCAGAGTGTACCCTCCTCATGCCCTAAGTCTCATGGGATTGATACTTATTTTCTTTACCGTCATGTCTAGCATACAGTCAATGAGATTAGTAAAAGCATGTTTTTTTGTCCGGGTAATATAATTATATGTATTAACTTTCAGTAATACTCAAGTCAAGTATAAATACCCCATGGTCAAGTAATGAGAGGCAATTACTTTTCAAGTGTAAATAGTGTTTTTTTTTTTCTCTTCTTCTTCAAGTGTTTCCACCCCTGGTTGACAAGATGCTTTAGGATGCTTTATAGTGGGATAAACAATTGGGATATTGGGTATAGAATGTATTTTGACAGTAACAATACGCCAGTACAAAAGCATGACATGATGTGGTAATACAAAGCCAGATTTGGGGTTTTTCAAGGCAAAGCCTTTCTACCAGGGAGAGCTGTAGCATAGTCACAGTTTACTACATGCAATATTTATTGCACACATCTGTAGCAAGATTTTTGTTCAATTAATTCTATTGCCTATATTCCTTAAAAATAAAATAAAAATAAAAATAAATTCATGGCAGCTGCTTTTTTAAAATACTGTATATATAATTCGGAGGGTTTAGACACAAACTGAGACCCTTTTGTCATTTTAACAATACCAAAATTATGTAACCCCCTTTGCAGATTTCTAGTTGGTGAACTGTACACTTAATCCAGTCTGATCTTTTAATACTCGCTCTCTCATGCAGGGCTGTCTGCTGATTCCACACAGCCAATGGAAAGTAAGTCTCACCTTAAGACGTCAGGAGCTTTGACCTATATACTGATGCGTGGGAATAGAAAGAGGATAATTGCTAAGAGGAACCGACTCAGCAAGAACAAACAAACAAAACAGCAACAAAACATTTAACGGATCCCCCAAAATTGAATAGAATATTATCTGCCTTTAAGTTTTATTTAATTTTCTAAAGGTTTATTATACAAATATATCTACAAAAATACAAAGAAATGTGCAAAAAATACAAAACATAATTTTATAGACACTTAAGTGTAAAAACGATGTCTAACACCAAATCAGTTCAACATATAAACAGCATGAATTTGATGCATGTGTTAAAATTAATAAATATAGCCGGATGTTGAATTTTTGGTAAAAGTGATAAAAAAAAAACTCCAGAAGAGATGATGGATTAAATGCATTTAATTATTATTAAATACTTGATAACAGAATCATATAAAAGACAAAAAAACTGCATCGCAGAGGCAGCTTTAATTAGTTTGTGTAGAACAACCCAAAGTACTCAGCAGAGGGCGCTATCGACACATGACCTAATGAAGAACAGCGTTTATAATCATTATTCATAACTTATGCGTTTAAGGTGACATAAAGTGGATATCGTTGCCTCCTCACAGGGTTGCTAAGTTCAGGTTTTTCTCTGCACAAACATACTGTTTTGATTTTCTCCAGATTTTCCTTCTTTCACCTTCTAAACACTTGATAGTCAGGAAACTGTCTACTCTAGATTGCCCCTACTGTAAGTATGAATGAGTGTGTGAATGTGTTCGCATGGTGGTCTGGCATCGCACTTCCTGGGTGTATTGACAGGTTCTGGATCCACTTTTACCCCCATTAATGTAGAATGAATGAAATCAGCTTGTCTAAGGAGCAGTGTTATGTCTAGCACCGCTGTCTGACCTGTCAATGTAAGCATGATATTTAATATTTAAACAAATATACTATAAATACTGTGAATTTTCATTTGTGGCCAAATTGAAACAAAGTGCGGTAAAAAAAAGAGTATTTTCCCCTCTTGTTGATTTATCATTTTTTTATACTCAAAGATAAAGTGAGTAAATACAAAATGTGGGTCTTAAATGATGATTTTATTTATCAATAGAAAAAAGCTGTTTAAACCTACCTGGCCCTTTGTAAAAAAGTAATTGCCCCAAACTTACAGACTGCTTATACGATCCTTGGCAATAAAATCATATTTTATTTTTATAGGAATTTTGTCCCACTCTTCTTTGCAGAATTGTTCCATTTCAGCCACACTGTAGGGTTTTCGAGCTTGACACAGCCTGTGGGTCATGCTACAGCATCTTAATCAGATCTAAGTCGTGACTTTGTCTAGGCCACTCTAAAACCATCGAGCCGTTCAGAGGTGGACTTGCTGGTGTGTTTCAGATCATTGTCCTGCTGCATAACCTGAGTGCGCTTGAGCCTGAGGACACAAACTGAGGTTCCATCAATTATGGGAAGTTGTCCAGGTCCTAAAGATGCAAAACTCCAGACCATCACACTACCACCATCATGTTTCACTCTGGGCATGATGTTCTCTTTTTTATCAGATATAACACAATGCCTCCAAAAAATTACTCTTTTATCTCATCAGTCCATAGAATATTTGCCCAAAATTCTTGGACATGATCAAGATGTGAGACGAGTCTTTGTGTTCTTTTTGGTCAGCAGTAACTTTCACCTTGGAACTCGTTCTTATTGTTGAATCATGAACATTGACCTTGAAACATGAACCAAAGCCCACAGTTCTTTAGATGTTCTTTTAGGAGCTCCTGGATGAGTCGTCACTGAGCTCTTGGAGTCATTTTGGTAGGCCGGCCAATCCTGGGAAAATTCATGTCTATTACTTTGTTTCTCATCTGTTCTTGAATTTCTTTAGATCTCAGCATGATGTGTTGCTTTTAGTGTGCTTCACTTTGACAGACAGGTTCTATTTAAGTGATTTATTGATTCAACAGTCTGGCAGTAATCGGGCCTGGGTGCTGCAAGTGAAATTTATCTCAGCGTCCAGACATATGTGGTTACTTACATTCCTTCATGATTTTGGACAGCTTTTTCCCCTTAATAAATTAAACAATCATTTAAAAATTCCTTTTTGTATTTACTCAGGATGTTTTAAATCTTAGAAATGTGACAAATATGCAACAAAATAATCAGAAGGGACAAATACTTTTTCACAGCACTGCACATAAATATGACAATATTAAGTTAAATTATTTTATATTATTATTTAAGTGTCTAAATTCTATTACCAAGATAACGCAGTTACTATACATGATAGAACAAATGATATTTAATTTAAACCCTGCATTAAATATAATTTGAAACATTTTTACAAGCACACAGATGATGTTCTAGTTTGAAGGCATGAAGCCTAATGTATGATCAGCATGTCATCTGTTCAGTCAGCTACTTTCTCACTACCTACAGCCACATTTAGCCACTTTCATCTCCTCATAAAGGTGTCTGACAGTGATAATGCCGTTCTCTTGGTACATGACGGTTAACGGGTCCAGCTTTGTTGGAACACAGCATGCCTTGTGGGCCTTTTTTGGGTTGCGCAGATTTACCAAAGTTTGAATGATGGCATGTTTGGAAGGGGTTACGTCATCTGTAAGAGGAAAACTGCACACACCTTTACATTCATACGCCTCATACTCAGGCGGAGCCACAATCCACTTGTCCCATCCAATGTCCTTGAAGTTCACTTTAAGCGACTCTCTGCGACAGTAGTTCTTACGTGCGTTCCTCTTGTTCCTACGACGCTGATCCAGGTGGACCTCACTGTTATAGTCTCCTACGGGATGCTTGCTTGAAAAAAATGTCTCCTCTTCGTGAGTCATCATCTCTTGTACCTCGGTTTTGACTTTTCTCCTCCTGTTCTCAAGGTCATTTGAAAAGACGATTAAAACAGGTGAAGTGCTGTCCTCCAGATTCAGACTGATCTCATAGCTTCCCCCTCGGGATGATCCGCAGCCTCGACTTTGCACCTCAACCTCCAATACACCTGCTCCGTGCCTTGCCTGAAGCCAACTCTGGAGGGCACTTGTGACGTCAAAAGCCTCCCATGTGTCGCCCTGTTCTGTGTCGCTGATGTCCTTCCTGTCTAGACGGTGTAATATTTCTTTGGTCTTCGTATGGACTACATTGTAAACGCTAATGGAAGCAGAACCGTTATCACAGGCGGATTGACTTCTCTGCCGCAGCATGAAGAGTCTGAGCTGGACCACGAGGACTTCTTCATAGCTAGGAACTGAAACGTTGAAAAGGAGCCGGTGTGAAGTTTTATTCTCGCTGATAACTGACTGGGTCACGTCTGCAAAAGAAATAAACGAAATGAGTTTTGTATTTTTATTACAGTTCTCCTTACTCAGCATTAACAACTAATGATATTATTTAAGGCAGTGGTTTGCAGTTTTTTTTTTTTTTTTTTAGATGATATTATTGAAACCATTCCCCAATTATGATGGTTCACAATGAAAAGAACAAAAAATGTGCATAACATAGGGATACTGAGAGGCATTAAGAGTAGGAAATTATCAAGTAAATGCACAGACAATAAACTTAATCCTACTTTACCTCACTAATGCATAACAGTATTAGTATACGGTAACGGCCCAAACGCGGTATTGTTATTTTCATAATATTTAATGCCTCTTAGCTCCTGATCCATGCTTCATTTTGGGTAAATTCTCTACATGTTTCTATTTTTATCGGATAAAAAGAAACACATTTGCTAAATACAGTTTGATGCCCTTTTATGTCTGTAGTGTCCGTTAGTTTTTTAAATTCAAAATTTTCAACGATCTTAACTGTCATTTAGAACTGTCAACGGCCGATTCCGATTCCACATGAAAAGTCATAAACCTGAAAAAGTGTATTATTCTAAAATGCTAAAGTGTTAAGATATTGCAACATGAATTTGACATGGTTACGGACACTACAGATTCTTTTGCTTTTTAGGCTTTAACCTAAAACCATCTCTCATGCCAAACACTGAGGTCACCCTGGAATTCTAATGGAATATCTGTTATAATAGTAATTATTGGGCAGATTCGAAAAAAGCTGTTTTAAATGAATAAACTTTAGTTTTCTGTGTTTTATGGTCACATAACACAAGTTAAACAAAACTACTGTATTTCAGTATTGCAGGCAAAAAAAATTCTCAATTTTGCACGGAATGCTTTCATTTAAGCAACAATTTTGCAGGTCATATGCTTCTAGAAGCTTACACCAATTTTAGCATCAATACTCATAAAGAAATATGAATAATTCGCATTTTAAATTATTATTGTTTGAAGTGAGGAAGTGGGTGACATTTTTAGTGCACATATAAAATCATCTCTCCAAACCGGCTGAAGTTAGTGTCTTGAAATTTTTAGGGAAGCAAGATAAACTTCAAAAGTGGCTTCTTTGGCCACACACATTTTCTGTACATTCTTTAAATATATTATACGTAACATATAAAAAAAAAAAACATCGGCACCAATGTTGTGTTTTGGCGGTTAACATGTATTTGTATAACTGCATAACCGAATTGACCTTACCCTGTATGACAAAGCTACGAATGACATCTGAGCGTGGAACCGAGGGCATATCCGAGGCATATTTGTTGTACAGCTCCATCATGAATGGAGGAGGCTGAACCTTCCTCTCTTCCACTGGAGCTCCTGAGAAGTTCAGCATCTTCAGGAAGTCTTCTTTCATAGGCTCTAAAACGCTTCCCAAGTCGTCTTGCTCCACTGGGTCGTCCGCGAGACTCCAAGCAAACTTCTTGTCTTCTTGCTGAGTGACTTGACTTATTGACTTTCCCTCACAGAGCCAAACCAAACTGAGGCATAGGTGAAGCAGTAAAGATTGAAATCCCTGCATTGTTCTCTAGCACGAAGCTTTACATCTGGCTTTCTTTTGAGGACGAAATGCTGGAATTGAGATTTTCCGGTGCAAAAGCCCTCGGATGCGAGTTCACTCTCATACTCGTACATTAAACAGTGCATGCTCCTGACGACCCGAGCAGCATCCTGGCTGTTCTTATCTGGACAACTGATGTTGTGTTTTAAGGGTTGTTATCATTCGGGGGCTTGTGGTTAATGAAGTTGTTGTAAACATCTTCGCAGAATTCGTCGGATAACGAGGGCGATTTCATCCCAGCACGAGAGGCAAGGATACACAAGAATGTTGATCCCTCTCCAGGGTCAGTTGTAGGATTCGCGTGTTTGGATTCTTGCTTCAAAGACCGCTCTAAAATGTCTTGTATCATACATTAAAGTGGTCGAACCTTCATATTCAACACAATCTCTTTTTACATTTACATTGAGTCAAACTAACACTCAATAAAGGGGTTTATTTGAAAATGAACTGTGCACAGTTTGGGACTGTTGTTGGGTTAGTGGGAGTAAGGACATTGGCCTGTGGACTGTCATACCACTTTATGGTTTGTCTCTAAAACACGTAATTAGCTTGTAACGATGTGGTCTCTGTAAAAAAAACAACAACAACAAGAAACATAATGTCCATGAATAGACTACAAGCAGAGATAAATTGGAAACTCATAAACACTGGTGTTTACACATCCGCACTGGAATAGATTGGATTAAATACGTTTAAAAACTGTAAAAAAAAAAAAAATTAAAAAATTTTTAAAATGTAATTACATTTTTTAAAATGAATAAATTAATTCAATTCGAGAATTGAAGAATTTGGGAAACGCTAACATCTTGTGACGCCTTCGACCTGGCATACATACATCAGGCTCCTTCCCTCTTAAGACCAGAGCTGTGTACCAGGACTGGGCCAGACTCACAATAAAGTTTCAACAGAAAGAAAGAATCAGCCAAAACACAGCATTGGTGTTGATTTTATTTTATTTTTTAAGTTATACATATAATACAGAAGATTTGAGTGCCAAAGAAGCTGAGCTTCTGAAGTTTAAGTGACCAAAAATTTTAAAGTTGCCTTGAGCCTCAAGCACTTCAAACAATAATCATTTAAAATGCAAATTATTCACATTTCTTTATGAGTACTGGTATTAAAATTGGTGTAAGCTTCTAGAAGCATATGACCTGTAAAAATGGTTGCTTAAATTAAAGCATTCTGTGAACAATTCAGGATTCTGCCCCCCAAAAATAACCATGTAACCATTTCAAAAATGACGTTACATTATATCTGATCAATTTAGCATTTTAGAATAATACACACATAATTCAGGTTTATGTCTTTTCATGTGAAATCTATTTAACCTGGCCATGTTTCATTTGAATAACAGTTAAGTTCATTGAATGATTTGAATTTAAAAACGTAACGGACACTACAGACATAAAAGGGCATGAAACTGTATTTAGCAAATGTGTTCCTTTTAATCTGATGAAATTATAAATGTGTATGCATATTTACAAAACAAAACAAAGGATGGATCAGGAGATTCATTAAGAAGCATACGTAGTATAAAAAAACGGTGTTATCTGATCCTAGCTGAAAATTCACTTTTTAATCTACAGTTAGGTGAGAAACTTTTTAGCACCAATACCATTAGTTTTGGTCAAATGTCTGCATTGATGAATATAACTTTGAGCTTGAGCTAAAGTGAACAAATCTCTTACCCTGGCCATGATCACTGTGGATAGTGATGTTAAAAACAGTTTCACACTTCAGTGTTTATTAGTTACTGTTACTGTTAACTTGTTTTTAACTTACAGAGAGAGAGAGAGAGAGAGAGAGAGATGCAATGAATCCAAATTACGTAAGTAGTAAATTAATTTATTAGTTAAGTGAGCAATTAATTACTAATTTGCTTCAAATATTACTTTATGTAAAAGGAAACTCTCTACTGATCCTGAAACTCTAAATAATCATATCTATATACTTGGAAAGCAAAGCAAAACTGATTAATGGCTCTGAATGAAAATGTGTTTAAGGAATTTGTTTGCCATATGAGTGAACCTACACTAGGTGGCAGCAGTGCTTCACCACTCCAGTGGACAGGATTGCTTTTACTTGAAGGCATTTATTTTCTATTGTTAGAAAGCGGATCTCATAGAGATTAATGTGAGTATCATTTATCTATCCATGTATAATAAATTCACCCAGCAATATTTTGTATTTAAACAAAATCTCTCGTTAATTACCTTCATGATTTAGTTCTGTTCTATATCATTTTCGCTGTAAAAGTCATAGAGTTAGGTGTTTACCGTTTACAAGTCATTTAAAGGCCTAATCATAAAAAACAGAAAACGAAAATATTCTCTTTCGAACGTGTGGTTTTTAGAAGATTTCTACTGTTACTTTAAGGTAGACTTCTCTGTATAATTTACATCATATTACACTAACTGTATACGAAACACACAAACAAAAAACACTTTGTAAATTCACACAGGTCTGCTGTAGTAGTTTCGACTTTCTGAGACGTATGTCAAAATCCTCCACTGAAATGTGTCTGAAACGGTGACATCTGATTAGCTAATACACAACTTGCCTTCCCAAGGCTTCTAGGAATTCTTGTCAAGGCTTGTCCATAGTCTCTTTCTTCAAAATTAACACACACACACACACACACACACACACACACACACACGCACACACATGGTGATCATCTTTATCGACAAGCGCAGGTCTCGACAGACATGTTAGGGTAGAGCTTCAGCACCATGTTCCTGCTGGTGTCGAGAAACAGTACAGCCAGTTCACTCATCTTCTCAGGAATGCAGCAAGGCTCAGGAACTCCAGGAACAATCCCCACTGCCCGCACGATGCTCTGGATGGTGGCGTGATTAGACGGATGAACCACCTAAGAGATGATGAGAAGACAGTCGGAAGATTTGTTCAGAATTATAGAGATAATTTTCAAGATTCACTGAGCCACAGCAATTCCCTTCACAATTCTGCGCAAAGCCTAACATTAAATTTGACGAGTTATTGTCTACTACCATTTGCAAAAACCGTTATCCAACACTAACCTTGGGCATGGGAAATCCACACGTTCCCGCACAGTAATAGGCATCGAACGCTTTCGGGGCCAGAATCCACTCACTCCAGCCAATATCTGCAAAATCCACCCTCAGGTAACGTCTCGCACACACCCGGGGCTCACTCCACTGCTTACGCCGAGCCTTTTTCATGGTCCTTTTATCAAAGCTCAGCTCCTGAGTCTTACTTCCTCCATTAATGACTTCCGGACTTTGTCTCCCACTTTGACTCTTAGACAAGGTTTTGGGCTTTAATGCAAAGTAAGTGTTATACCACAGTTCCTTGTTTTTTTGATCATCATACTGAATGTCAGAAAGGTAATTCTGTAAATGCTCTGCTTCTCTTCTGATCCTGGAGCTTGGCATGACAAAGGGTGGTCTGTTTCCTCTTTCTTCACCCACAGGGCTATACCTCTGCAAGCTCATAGAGATGCTGTTTGGTTCATTTATGGCTAAGTCGTTGGCAAACACGAGAATATAAGGCAAAGTGTGAGGTGTGAAGCGATCCTGAAGCCATTGGGGTCTATCTCCAAAGTCAAACTCCAGCGAAATTAAGAGCTCATTTTGAGCACGAGCCTGCTGGAGAATCGAGGACACGTCAGACATCTGCCAGTGCCCTTTCTTGTGAGGGGACAATGTGATGTTACCCAAAAGGGCTTGGGACGTTGTGTCTTCTGACATCCCTCGAAAAGCCACCTTTACTGGGGTCGAAGGCTGCAGGTGCTGGCTGTGACATGAGGGCCCTCTGGAACGTCGGCAGCTCGTGGGCCGTAGCCGTCCGTGTTGATTGAAAAAGTGTAGACTCGCAGATAGGATCACCTCTGATTCAGGCATGGAGGTCAGATTAAAGTGAAAGAGGAGCTGCTTGTTGGAGGGCACTGAGTAAAGGAGAGTTCAAAGAAAACAATAGTATGGATTTGAGAATAAGCAAATTGCTTGGTAGTATTTGGTTTAGGCTGAGATTTTACAGTAATGGAAGACGGTAGTCCAGACACAAGACACTTCTGTCAATGAACATAAACTAAAAACAAAAACCTCCATGCAACAACCTCATAAGCTTTTGAGCAGAGACTGCAACAAAACAGAAAAACTAACTGTAGCATCAGCAAAATATACTATAGTATATTGTGTAGTCCGTGCATTTATTTTATGCACCCACTATGTTTTGAATTAAAACATTATTAAATCTATTAAATAATATACTAACATATTAAATATGATATTATTGTACGTATATTAAAATATTCCAAAATAAAAAACACAACTTGAGTAGTGCATCAGATTTCATAATAATAATAATAATAATAATAATAATA
>JAAGKR010013900.1:0-12894 GCA_011419295.1 Clarias macrocephalus
AATAAATGTAATTAAATTATATAGATTAAATGAAAGAAATTGGGGAAAATGTTTTGGAACAAATGTGACACGCTGCAACAAGCCTTAAGATCTAATAAAAAAATTAGTATTTGTCTATGTAAAAACCTCAGCAGCAACCTCATTTCCCCTCTTGTTTGTTCCAAACACTCCACATTCAGCATCGCCAGTGTATTAATCACCAGCCTGATCATCTGTCATCATCTGCACCTGTTCTCATGAATGAAATTAGATTTTTTTTTTTATGCTTAAATGATTCATAGGTCACTGTGGGGCTTAAGAAACAAAAAACATTCCTCTGAAACTGCTCAGGTACAGGAACCGAAACTCGTTGAAAACGAGCTGAAAACTTTTCAGAAATGAGAGGCAAAAAAAGTCCTTCAGGAAGCCTGGAGATCTCTTTCTCAAGACTGCAAGAAAATATAAGAATATATTTTGCTCTTTGGAAAGCAAAATATGAAGGAATGAGGGGAGGCCCAAGACTTTTGCATAGTACTGTATATTCTGTTTTAAAGAGTAAAACAATTTCAAGTGTCATCTATTTCACATTGAGCAAGGTAATCTATACGATTGTTGCTATAAAAATCTAATGACAGCAAATAGAAGATATGTTTGCTGTCTTTTAAGTTTAGTGTGTCTGTTCTTTTGTATATCTATTCATGTATTCACTTCATGCCTACATGGGGTTAAATAAAAAATAAAAAATCAAAGACCCCCAAACCAATTTCCATACAATACAGCAAATGTTTTTTGGGGGTTTTTTTTCTGTTGAGAATCTTGGTATGTTTATAATTTCTTGGTAGTGTAACAAAACCAAAGACTTTAATCTACAATTAGACACATTTTAACATTTGGCATGCAAATGCATTAAAAGAATTGCAAAATGAATATACATAGTAAATAAGTTTTTTTTATTTATTTGTTGTTTCATGCATTATTCCTAAATACTGCAGTCGTAGAACTGCAAATAAAATCTTATATGAAGTGCAATTTGTTTATGAAAAAACAAGATTCTCAGACCAAGCCTTATTTATTAACCTTTTAGTAAGGTTGCTTACAATTATTTTCTATAAGCCCACCTGAACAAAACATTTTCTTACTTAAAGTATTACATTTCTTACTATAGTGTTTCAGATTAATTGCTGGCAAACTGATGGTCTAACTCTCTTGAGTTACATTTAATATGCTGTAGTTAATGTAATGGAATGTAAAATAAGTGGGTTTCACAAAAATGTTCCTCAGTGGTATTTTTAGTTCCTGACATAGTGAACTAGCATAAGGATAAGAGTTCTGTAATTTGCTAAGAGTGTCTTATACAGTAAATGCTATAAACATAAATGAAAGCAATAAAGTGTTTTTAGCTGTATTAAAAGGTGCACATAGAAAAAAAAACTCTCATTCCTGCCTCTGTGCTAAGAAGGGTCTTGGATAGTAGGGCTCAATGATTTAATTGAATTAAAATCGCAAAAATGCACATGCATGGCAAAATCTGGTCACATATTTGGGTTATGATTTTAAGTGCAGTCTATTAAAGTAACTATTAAAATTAAAAACAAACAAATTTATCTAGGCTAGCAACAAGTAGTGACAAAAAATCTCATTAAGATGATATTTGCCAATATTAGTCTATCTCCGCAAAACTATAAAAAAAAAACAATGTAATACTTGTACTTAGTATAAATTCCAGGCATATACATTTAAATATATATATACTGTATTTACATATACTGTCTGTAATAAATAGCAGCTTTTGCAATGAAATAATTGCATAGGTCCAAATTGTGAATTCAGTTTTTATGCAATTAATTGTGCATCAACAACGCAACAGTTTTAACGTCAGGTCAAATTTCTGCCCGTAATCATCGTAGCAAAGTGAAAATCATATTCATATAATTTAAGACATCAGTAACAAATGCATAACCTTTTTAACTAATCAAAGCATATACTGAATTTTCTATAAACAAGAACAATGCTTATTTAAATTTATTTATTAGAAGTTTAAAATGTCAGTGAAAATGTTAATTATAAAGCTGTTCGGACATAATCGTGTAAATTTTAAGTTAAATTAGTATATAAGTAAGTGAAAAAACACCTGGTTTCATAGCAAGCCGAATCACACTGCCCACTCCACTATTTTTCTTATTTATCTTTATCATTTATTTCCTTTTCCTATAACAGAATATGCGATTGTGTTTTATTGTTTTATCTTAACTAACTGCTATATAGTATTTCTAAAAACTGTGTGAATATGAATATGAATGTTTGCTGTTGATGAATTAAAATGACATTTAAGAATTTTATATTTTATTTATTTTCATAAAAAAAATTTTACTATTAATATTGCATACTGTATATTTAATTCAAATAGTAATTACATGTGCATTTAATGTTTTTCTATCTTAACAACTACCACTTGATACTGACTCAATTAACACTGTCCTCCATGATTTGTGTTTGCCACTTTTGCTTTTTTTTTATGACTTTTTACACACCATCTGAAGAATGTTAAAGAAATAGAAATGTAGAAAAAAAAAAGTCAGAAACATTTTGATGTGTAACCCACAATCAATAAAATGGCTGCAGATGCTTTCCACATACCGCATATAAGAAGTAATTAAATGCTGGATGGCTTTTGTCCACTAACTCAGTCCTAACCGGAGTTGAAGTGCGTCTGCTGCCTTTGGCTTCCAGTTTCTGCTGATTACCTTCTGTTTCCCTGGCTTAAGATTCCCATAATGCAGCCTCGCCATGAAAATCAATACAGCTTCCACTGAGGACACATCTTTTCAAAGGCAATTCAATTCCGTCAGCAGGGCTCCTGAAGTGTCGTCTCCCATTGCTGTGCCGTGATCTGTTAACGCAGCTCAAAGCGCAGAATCGGAGCCGCTCTGAACGAGCTTTTCTTTATGTCACATTGGGATGCAGACAGGATCGGACAGGACAGGTCAGGTCACGTATGTGTATATGCACGGAAACCTCCTCGCTCTTTTAATTGAAGTGGGCTGCATTATTGTGGCATGCCCACTGGTTTTTCATATATAATCATTTCCACACAGTTTGCTATTACACCTGTGAAGTTTATGCTGCTCAGACATTTCCCCAGACCAGACAGCAGTGTTTTCATATAACAGCTTTGTGTATTGAAGGTTAAAAGCAAACAAAGTGCTGTCTGGTCTGGAGAACTATCCCAATCACTTTATGATGAGGAGAGGTCATTTATATAAGCTTTTATATAAGCAGGCTCATAAGAATATAGTAAATCTAGTCCAAGGTTGTGACATTGGTCTAAATTTGATTTCTCCACTTGTCTCACAGAGGGCCATCGCACTTGTACAGTGCCGTGTCTGGTACTTACTGAACTCCTGCGCTTCTTACTCTAGTCCTAATAGCATGTTGTGTGTGTAGTGAGGTACTTCATGGTACCCATGTAAAATATGTACTCCACAGTACTCGTGTAAAATATACTAAGGATCATGAGAGCCGATTTAAGCAGTGCTGATTTAATACGCTTGGTGTTCATCAAAGTTGACTTTTGAGCCTCACAATACAGAATAATCTTCACAAATTACAGTTTTTTGTTTGTTTCTGACTAATTTCTAACAAAATTAGCTTTTTTCTTTTTTAATTATTCAAAAGAACAATAGCTGACCAATTTTTGTTTCTCATTTATTTATTTATTTTTAACTGCCATTCACTCATTCTCCTAAGATTTTGGAGAAAATTAACATTAAATAAAAGGTCTTACCACACTTATCACAATTAGGTAAATGTATATTTGATGAATGTACAAGCAGCTAAAGTGTGATCTTAGTTTACTCATAAGCCATGATTTTGTAAATCATAGTATTTTGCTTAATATTAAATGAATAAACTATGTAAATGAATATTAGAATGTTATTGATTTGCAGTAGTATATAACTGTAAATTAATTTTCACATTTTAAATGTTAAAACATTTTACAAGCTGGTGTAGAAATAATTTCCTTGTACATTTAAGCATCAAAAGATGCAGACCGATCAGCGTCTTACTGATATAAGGCATCTATAGATCAGCTCAGTGTTCTCCTGCCCTCTGCTGGTGTAACTTACAAAACACAGCCTACTGAGAGGCTCTTCGACTAGCCCTGCTCGGTGTCAGGGTTTAGGGTTTGTAATTTATGTGTCAGTGAATCGCATTTCACCCTTTGAAAGAGAGAGAAAGAGAGCGAGAGTTCTGCAAGATAATCATCAGTTAAATGTGGTGACATCTTGAGCAACCTGTAGGTTCAATTATCTGCTAGTGTTATGTATTTTCTTTTTAGAGTTTCCTGTGAACAAATGAGTAATGTTTGTCTACTATGGATTGTAGTTGCAGCTGTATGAAAGGAACTGGCTGAACCGCTGGAAGACATCTGTTCTGCACGAGGGAGAGGGAACCATCACTAACGTCAAATGGAGGGCCAATCTCATTGCCTGGGCTAACAACGTGGTACGATTAAACTTCAAAACCTATAGCGCAAAATAAAATCACACATTTGCATCATTATAGATATTAAATGTTATAACTCCAGCGTTATGGGTATGACATTATTAGTAAATAAAATGCCTCAGAGCATGGACAAGCTTAATATCAGTGACGACATTTCCATAACGTAATGTAATCTCTTAAGCTAAAAGCAATCAAATCCTCAAAATTTATATAATTATTTACATTCTGAAAATATCCAGCATTTTATGAACGTTATGGATATGTGACGTTAAATATAACTTTTATGACCGAGTAAGGGTTTTCTACAAACTAAATTTTAAAGACAACTACAGAAAGTGTTACACTTAAAGAGGTCTTCTTTTTTTTTTTTTGAATATTTTTTTCTAAACTGATGTTATGGAGGTGACATGTCTGAATCAGTCCTCTGCAAACTATATGAAGAGCATGCTTTAATAATGAATTTTAACTTTTTAAAAACCTGACTACTATATAAAATTATTAATCCATTAATTTATTTTTGACACTTTCTTTCTCTTTCTTATTATCTCTTTTTCTTTGTAGTTTTCATAATTGTTGTGCCTCTTCATGGTTTTTGACACTCAGCATTGAACTTTACTGTTTAATTTACAAGTAAAGGTTTATTCAGCATAAGTAGCTGTAGTGTTTTTTGTGTATCATTATGGTTTTGGTACTAACACTATGAATTATTCCTACTTTTTTGTCTCATGGTAAGATTAACATTGCATGGAATTGCTTTAATATCCTATTCTATTGATTGCTGAGAGAAAAACAAAAGTAAAACTGTACTTCTAATTTCCAATTTATCAATGTGTATGCTAAGCAAATGCCCTTTGACATGAATCCAGTACTGTATATGTTAAATTAATTAATAATAAAATGTAAATGTTTGCGGTCAAATTGTCATCCTTGTTCAGGGGGTGAAGATCTACGACATCAGCAGTAAGCAACGAATCACCAATGTGTTACGGGACAACTCCAGCTTGAGGCCTGACATGTACCCATGTAGCCTTTGCTGGAAAGATAACACCACACTTATTATTGGCTGGGGATGTTCAGTTAAGGTGGGTATGCGTTCACTGAAGGTTTGTTGTCAACATTTTCTATCAGACCATATTAATATATATTTTTATGTGTTTTAGATTTGTGTTGTCAAGGAACGTGACCCTTCAGAAATGCGAGATTTACCAAGTCGCTATGTTGAGATTGGTAATTCTTATCTTACACGTTAAACTTATAGAAACGCAAAACATTTTGACCCTTATTTGGAAACATCCACTGACCAAATTATTTCCTTTTGTCCTGGTCTCTTGCAGTGTCGGCATTTGAGACGGAGTTCTTCATCAGCGGACTGGCCCCTTTGGCTGATCAGCTTGTCACTCTCTACTTTGTTAGAGAGAATTCTGAGCACATGGTAGGATTTCTCACTCTCACTCTGTGTATTAAATGGTTCAGATCACTAGTTCTGATTTTACTGCTTATAATCATCCAGGGGCAAAATGAAGAATGCAGATACATTAAGTCTTGTTCACATGCACATACATGATATTGCAGTCCAATAAAGTCATGAAATATAATCAATGATGTAGTATTTGCAATGTGAAAAGAGAAGACAAAACACACTCCATTCAATTCCCTCCGCTGTAGGAAGCCTAAAGTTCTAGCATGTAGTGTAAGAGAATCTGATACTGCACATCCGGATCTAACTGGTAAGCACAATCATAAGCACCACACACTGGGCTAATGGAGTGGCTAGCACTTTCAGAGAATTTAGCATTAGTGTGCACCGATCCTGTGTTAGGGAGCTCTTCTGTCCATAAGCTTAAGTACTGTGCAAGTCTAACTTGTCTAAATATGGCAGTATCATGATGTCGAAGACCATCAGAGGGACAAGGCTACATGCAAATATAAAAAAATAAATAAATGAATAAATAAATAAAGGTGTTTTTAGCTTAAGGGCTTGACTAGGAATGTCTGTCCTGGGCAAGCAAAGCTTTCCTGCTCTGGGGCTTAGGTGTGAGCAATACCAAATTCTGAAGAATCAAGTACTTAGCTGCTTCCATTGCAGCCGAATGAAATAGAAAGCATAAACAAGTAGTGTTAAATCAGCTAATTTAGAGGACTTTCAATAAACAGTGCATGGTATGTCAAGTGAAAACCACTTGACCATGCTAGACGGTGAGGAATGTGGAACTTTAAAAGGAAAAAACACTGAAGGAGGAAGAGATTCAAAGAGAAAAGACATGCCTGGTTTTATTGAGATGAAATTTTAAATTGCCTGGCTATACTTGATATTTAATTCTCTTTAATTAGATTCCATTTCTTTACACTCTACACTTCATAGCGCACTACATAGTATGTTCTATAATTTATATGTGCTGTGCAGATGTTTTATCCTCCTTTTTGGATGTTCTATAAATACTCAGTAATATTAATTGACATTTTCCTATGTGACTCTAATCAAAATGAAACTGACTTTTGTACTGATAAAGATAGATAAAGTTTAGATTTATACACACACTGATCCACCATAACCAGCTAGGTTTTGAGTTTGCCTTGTGGTTCCCAGGAAGAGCCTATCAAAGGAGATTTAGGTCACAAGGCAGGGTACACTACACCCAGGATGAGGTGCCAATCTATCACGGGGGGAGGAATCAAACCCGGACCCTGGAAGTGCAAGGGAACAGTGTTAACCACTAAACCACCGTGCTGACATTGGACTTTGAAACTTATTATAGCATTAAGAGCTTGGATTGTTTAACTGTATAATTTCATGTATCACAGGAGGAGGAGTTCCGGTCACGTCCACGTTTAGACATCATCCAGCCATTACCCGAGAGCTGCGAGGAGATCTCGTCGGATGCTCTGACAGTCCGCAACTTTCAAGAGAACGAATGCCGGGACTACAGACTGGGTAATGAAATAGAGCAATAGAGGGAAAGTTAAATAATTTACTGCGCTGAATTGGCAGCCTCAGGCCGTATCCCTTCATATCCCCGAAGCCATCGTTTATCTAAGTGATTCAGTACACACTGACATTCCAGATTTCACTATGATTCAATTTGATTAAATAATTTTATTGTAGATTATATATGCAAACATGAAAGAGCTATTAACACAGTAGGGAGATATAGACAAACAATTTACAGTTTTAGCACATTATAAAACCCAGTTTAAAAATACAAAAAAGACAAGAGCATACTGTAACTTTTGTTTATATTGTCATAATCTTTACAACTGTATAGAGCACTCAGAGGGAGAGTCTCTGTTCTACATTGTAAGCCCCAAAGACATTGTAGTGGCTAAAGAAAGAGACCAAGATGACCACATTGACTGGCTGCTCGACAAGAAGAAATATGAGGTCTGATTAGCAGCAAATTAGTGAATAACTTATAAATATAATATTATTATATTATTTATACTGATGATCTGTATGTTTCTGGAGATGTTTAAAGTTGTTGTGTGTTACAGGAGGCATTAATGGCAGCAGAGATCAGCTTCAAAAATATCAAAAGGCATGATGTTCAGGTAAGACTGTCAGGATCTAAGCATGGAATTTTACGATTTTAGTGAAACTGATTAATTCAATTCTTAAGCATGTTAATTTTAACATTATAATTTTTGTACAGAAAATCGGGATGGCCTACATCAATCACCTGATGGAGAAAGGGGACTACGATGCTGCAGCAAGGTACTATAAGCTTTAAGGTTTGTTATATTAAAAGGTTAGATATTTTCGATAAATGCAACAGTGTTTGTCTTATTCTGCTTGCAGAAAGTGTCAGAAAGTGCTAGGGAAGAATATGGAGCTGTGGGAGAACGAGGTGTACAGGTTTAAAACTATTGGACAATTGAAGGTATGTTATAAATGGTATTGACAAGGAGAATGTTCATGTAGCAAGGGGTAATTGAATGTGATCATTAGAGACACTGTGGTTTCATGTGTCTATGAAAACACTGACAACTTTCAAAATAAAATAGCATTACAAAATTGTAAAAAAAAAAATAATAATAATAATAATAAATGAAATGTTTTCACTGTATCCACACAGTACATCAGTCTCTTTAGACTGGCAGCTTTTTCATTTTCCAGTAGAACAATCTGACCTATTACATCTCCTCCGGGCATTACGGCCTTTCGTAGGTCCCACACTTCTATACCTGTGATTTACCTTTCTTGCTTTAATAAAAGGTTCGTGTAGCTCAGTCCCACGTGTTACACTTTTCCATAAGAGTGTTTCACTTCTTATCTAAAATCTTTCCCTGACTCCAGGCCATTAGTAAGTACTTACCCAGAGGAGATCTGCGCCTCAGACCTGCCATTTATGAAATGATCCTGCATGAATTCCTCAAGACTGACTATGAAGTGAGTGTGTATTATACAATAAAGGTTGCACAATTTTCTTTTTCAAAAAGGTAGTTAATTTTTTTAATGCACTTCATTCTAATATATTTTCTATTCTATAGTAACACACTTCTTTCCTAATGTTTTGTACTTCCCAGCACCAGTTTACTGTACATCTAAGCTGTAATCTTAAAAAAAATTATTCACAGTGTCCTCATAATGAAATCATTTTACCAGACTTATTACTATTTGACTGATTTGATAATCTACAGATGTATGTGAATAAGGATTTATAATTCCACTATGGAATGTGACCAGGAACAGGACAGCGTCCCTTCTTAGTCTGCTTTCATTAACAGGTTGCTATACAAATAGAAATTTAGTTCTCGTCTCCTGCAGGGTTTTGCCACACTGATCCGAGAGTGGCCGGGAGAGCTCTACAACAACATGACTGTAGTTCAGGCAGTGAAAGACCACTTAAGAAAGGACCCCACCAATAGCATCCTGCTTACTACATTGGCTGAATTGTGAGTAACACAATGTGAAAAAATGCTGGAGTGAATTTCATATATATATATATAATGTTAATTATGAAGAATTTATATAATGTATGTACTTGTTATAAACTATACACAATATGCATTTAAAAAGATTATATTATCTTGTCTGACACATATTGGGTCACATGACAATGCTTCAACTGGTTTTTAATTTTCTAACATTTTTTAAGTACCATGTATCTGTATGTGTGCTCATTTCCAGCAAGCAATTGAAACAAGTCCTGTTATTTAATGGAAGATATAGACTTGATGCCCATAGTTATCAAACAATGGTAATATAATTTTGACTGGTAGGCAATTTTTGAAATGTAGACATAGAGCTCTGCAAAAATGACTAAATTTAGAGGGTGAATTAGTTAACACTAGTTTACTGTAACACTTCTGGACCAACAGAATATACAGTGTATATATTCAAGCATTCCAAGCACTTGTATTTAAAATTCAGTGGATTAATCAAAAGTGCTAATGCTACCTAAATTATATATCATTATTATATATAATTATTATTATTAAGTAGGTTAGATTAAAATATAACATATAATTTTTATAGATAAAAAAACTATTAATTTAAGGTATTATTATAGGTATTTAGGTAACACCTGAAGGTTAACCAGTCACTTTTTCAATGCACTCCACTAACAGAATGAGCCAGATGGGTAACTTACTTACCAGGGTTAGAAGAAAACGATAGAGAGGCGAATTGTTCCACAAAGTAAGTGTTGGGCTCTAACTGCGTAGTCTCCACCTCTAACAGTCTCTACTGTACAGATTGTGGCTCTGCAACACATAGTTACTGTACTATTACAAATAGTGTTTCCTCATAGCAGTAACTCTAACTGTAAGGACTGCCTCTATGTCTGAATGTCGTATGTCTGTGTTTAGATACACATATGACCAGCGCTATGACCGAGCTCTGGAGATCTACCTGAGACTGAGACACAAAGACGTCTACCAGCTTATCCACAAACACAACCTCTTCTCTTCCATCGAGGACAAAATCGTGCTTCTCATGGACTTCGACAAGGAGGTAAACCATCATGTTTAACAATGTAGTAAAATGTTGATGAATTCCTTTTAATCAAATTTTGAGCAGCCAATATTTGTATGGTAGTCAGGGGAAAACCATAGCAGAGTCTGTTTTAAGTAGACATGCATCTACCTTATCAAAAAGACAAGCATAGATATTATTGTGTAAAGAGCTAGTTTAACAAAGCAGCAGTTAATGAGATCAGTTCAAGTACACGTTGTGATGTTGGATAGATCTGTGCCATATCAAAAGGGACATAATCAATTCAGGCAGTTCAAGCTTGTTTAATTGTCATGGGTGCCTTCTCTCTTGATTGATGAGATAGAGCCTGATGTGGAAGATGCTAAAAAAAAAAACTTAACCAAAAACATTTCATGATACTTAAAAATCTTGAAAAACATTCAGTTTTAATTTTTAATGTTTTAACATTTTTTGCAATTGTGCTAATAAGGCAACAATTTCAGTTCAGGTTAGCCTGCAGTTTTTAGAAACATGCCGTATATACTGTAGTAGAAAATGCTCATATTTAATCATATAAATGGTTTTCCCAGGCCCGTGCATTTGTAATCAAGCAAAAATAACTTATCACACAGATATAAAAACAAGATAGTTATGGTGATGTAAAGGGCTTAGTTACAGAGCTAATGTGTTAAATTGATGTGTGTTATTGATGTGTGATGTTCCACACGTTTATAGATTGTCTTTATCAGCGCTGCGTAGCTGGATGGGCCGGGAAGAGCGCATTGATTACCTGTCACACATTTCTGAAAAATCTGCCTCTTTCTCTCTGCTTTTCAGAAAGCTGTTGACATGCTGCTGGATAATGAAGATAAAATATCTGTGAGTTCACCCCACTGCGCTCTGTCTCCTGATTAAAAACACACAAACTTTGTATACTGGTGTGTCTCGACTTTTCATTCTTTCTCTCGTTCTTCAGGTGGACAGAGTGGTTGAAGAGCTGAAAGACAGACCTGAGCTTTTGCATGTGGTAAGCAGGAGCGACGGCAAATCCAGGTTTATTTACAGCTTTATTATTTGTTGCTGATGAGTGGAAAATTTATAAGGAATTTGGAGCATCTGATGGCTGCAGTGGCATCACTAAACTAGTGTGATTTTGAACACAAGAGCTGTAATGAAAAGGCCCTGGTCTTAAATAGAATGTTTAAGCTATTTTTTGCCACCTTCTTGTAAATGTATTTCATACTAAGGTATTACAAATTGCTACACTGACTACACCTTAGGAAACAAAATCTGGCTTTGCAGAGAAGTGAGTAAAATTATGACCTCACTATCGTCTAACAAAATCGACATGCGTTATGGGATTTCTGCTACTTAATACGTGGACATGTTGTGGGATTGTGCACTTGATTGTCTACAATTGGCTTCTGGACCTTTTGGATGTAGGGTGTGTTTTGGGATTCCTTTTATTAATTATTATTAATAATAAGTTTATTTTGAAAGTTGTTTTTAGAAAATGTAACCTAGTAAATATCTTGCCAACGTCCTCAATTTGTCAACTTTCCTCAATGTGTCTCGTTTTCAGCTCGTTCATTGCAATGTTTATCAAATCTCCCTTCTTATCACATCTTTTCTCTTGCTCCCAGTACCTGCACAAGCTTTTTAAACGAGACCACCACAAGGGCCAGAGATATCACGAGAAGCAGATCAGTCTGTATGCTGAGTACGACCGGTCCAACCTTCTACCTTTCCTCAGAGACAGCACTCACTGCCCACTGGAGAAAGTACAGCAGCTGTTAACACCATCATCTCTTTTATCATGTTTATCTCCATGTATGCTTCCTGCTTTGCAAAAGTGAAATATACATGTTCGGTCTGCTCTTATCTCGTAGGCCCTAGAGATCTGCCAGCAGCGACACTTTGTGGAGGAAACCGTCTTTCTGCTGAGTGAGTACAACCTTTTGTGGGCTTCTTTATAATTCCTAGTCTGATGCTTCTCACTATGATGATAATGAAAGATCCAGTGATACAGTAACATAAATACAAACAAGAGCAAAATGTCTTAAAGACTTTTCTTTTTTACTACTTCAAGCTTTTCAACTTAAAATCCTCTCTGATCATTGATTATTGTTTGGGGATCTCTTTGTTTTATGCTTAGCCATTGTTTTTCATTTTTAAAAATGCGCTTTTTTGGTATTTTACTGTTCTGTACCACACAAAAACTTAGACAGGAAAAATGGAGTATGTACTGTATGTGCATGTCTTTGAAAGTATCTCCAGAACAGTTGGTGTTAGCTGTACCTGCCAAATATAGTCCAAGGAAGAACAACTGGTGAACCTGCAAAAGGGTCATGGGCACAGAAGGCTCATCCATGCATGTGGAGAGCGAAAACTAGTGCATCTGGTCTGATCCCACAAAAGAGCTACCGACCAAGCTCTGGGGTTTTTAACTTCAAG
Source organism: Clarias macrocephalus (assembly GCA_011419295.1). Classification (NCBI taxonomy): domain Eukaryota; kingdom Metazoa; phylum Chordata; class Actinopteri; order Siluriformes; family Clariidae; genus Clarias; species Clarias macrocephalus. The sequence continues at coordinate 12,851 of JAAGKR010013900.1, forward strand.
GGAAAACAAAATAATAATAATTGTCTAGCTCTTATAAACGGTAG